>JAHQIW010007196.1:0-107072 GCA_019055375.1 Parelaphostrongylus tenuis
AATCTAAATAACGTGTTCGTAGAGGAGGTGTACTCAAAAATTAGTTTTCATAGCATATTTTGCACCATTACGGAATTCGTGAAACATTATGCCAATCCAATTCCGATTGTTGATGAAAAGATGGTGATTCGGATTACTTTGATGGCAAGCACTCGAAAAAAATTGCTATGTAAGTTAAATGGACGGAATTCTGACGTAGAATTAAGAGTTACGGTGGCAGAAACCGGCGAAGGTGACAAGAAAATATTTGTTTGAGGTATGGGTCGTTTTTTCTAATAAAATTTGTACCACTAATGATTTTTTGGATGGCTCAACTCGTTGGTGATTACATCTATCAATCATATCGTGCATTCACGCGATGTTATCGAATCGTTCATGATGATTTGCATACTTTTTTCTATTTTGTTCTGTCACTGTTAATATGGAGCATCCGCATGAACCAATAATTGACTCGTGCTGAATTTTTCGCATAAAATTTATCATTTTCAACCTACGAGTGTTATTTTTCTTTTATATGAAACATTTAACTTTAGAGGTGCGTATTTCTAGATGTGAAAAAGTATCAGTTTCCGTAGTATTATATATGTGTCCTGGCAAGAAACTTAAGTTTACTCCGTTAATCATATCTCAGTACTTTCAGGATTAGAAAAGTTGCACGGATGATGAATAGCACAGTCTTCCCTTTCCATTTTTCACTGAAGAAAATATTTATTCGGCGTTAGCAGTCGTGATTATATATTATCTAGTTGAATGCTTTTGGGCAACACAATATGATCTCCGAACTTTCGTAGAATTTGTGGCTATTAATTTACTTTCACAATCGTCGTTACTTTTCTGTTGTAACGATTTGATTAGAACTGAACATACGATAGTTAATTCTTCCATTTGCCTAACGGCGAGATATCACCATAATCTTTTTAGCGCTTACTTGACTTTCTGAAGTTCATTCCGATGTCTCCTGTTCAACCCGTGCACTAACTGCTTCAGTTTTTCCCAGAAAATCCATTTTCGATAATATTAAGCAATAAAGAAGCGGGCTACCCATGTTACGATAATGAGCTCTGAGTCAACCTTGTCATAACCTTCCCTTTGGTATTTATTTATTTATTTAGATGCGCACAGCAGTAAAGACTTACAAAATTTGGTATGCGTAAATACAAAACGGGCAATATTTATCAATTCGTTAGTGATATGCTCCATCTTGTCTGCCACCTTTATAGCAAAAATAATTCAACAAATGAAATGTCACCATCACGAGATCGCTCATTCAGGTGTGGGTTTGCAGCGGCACGCAGGTGTCACGCTCTATAAGTTACCTTGGGTTGTCCCATAAGTTCTTTCACACTATTTTTTTTATTTGGTCTTTTTGTATTTCGAACTGGATTTGGTTCTTTTCTGTTAGATGGCGACAAACGAATATTCAATCCGATTTTTTGGACGAGACCTTTTCATCGGAGTTATAGTAATCATTCAAAAGCTAAAACCTCTGGCTAAAGCGGTACATGGCCGGTTTCCAAAACACTCTTCTATAATTCCGTAATTTCCAAAATAAAACTATGTTTGACTTTAAACGCTCACCTTTATTTTCATCGAGCTTATAATTCGCTAGATGCGCGAAAAGCTTATGAACGTGTGGAGGAGATTTTGTATATTTTGCTTCAATCGTTTTTCCCATAGTCTCTTTTGAAGCGGAGAAAAGATTCTCAATTTAGTAACAAGTTGTTTCTCCCATGTCTAACATGTTAGGTATCGATCCATCGCTCTGCCCCTCAACACGTAGATTAACCGGCGAGAAAGCTCGCCCGAATATGTGAAACTTGATCTATTTTCCCTGCTACACTGCAGCTAAAGGGTTTTACCCACAAAGTAAGCACTACGTTGGAATCACTGAAACTGACGCTATCGAATGATTATTAATAACCCAAAAAAGCAATGAACATCGAGGAAGAGGACTAAAAGTCATTGCTTGCTCTTGAAGATCAACTTATTTATTCGGAAATTTCAGTGGCAAAAGCAACTCATCCCATTTTCTTTGCAGGAAAATCTTCAAGAGAAAGATTCATATCACGATCTCACTAGGCCAAAACTGAGTAGTCCTATATGGATATGAGCCTTCATGATATGAACTGAGCATAAAAAATGACTCAATGGCATATGGGCTTGCGTTGAACGTGAACGAATACTCTTTTCTATTGTCAGGGAATGAAAAAAAAAAAACTTTCGCGGTTGTTTCGTCAATCTTAATACTATACGAACTTCAAGAGAATGTTCGTGATAATAAAAGTAATAGGTGACGAGCGATTCAAATCTGACGCTGTGACTTATTCAGATTTTTCCAACATTTCAGCACTTCCTTGTTAGATATTTACTGAGTTGGCAAGGAAAGGAAATTGAACATTGCTCATCATTTATGAGTTCATATTAAAATAATTTTAGGTCGACAGACAACGAAAAATAAGAATTGCTCATCACTTCTGATTCGTTATTAGGGCATTTAATGGTCGACAGCGAAGGAAAATTAGGAGTTGCTCATCGTTTCCGACTTCCTCCATATTGAAAAACAGCTATAAAAAGGTAACCAGAAAACGGTGTTCCATTATCGCTTCGATTCAATTTCGCAACAGTTTTTTAGATTTTATGCTCCCCATCGTTCTTTAACTTACCAAGCTGTGATGTAGTCGATCCCCTAATAGCCAATAGCTCTTAGTACTAAGTTTTAACAGTCTGTGGGGTAGAAAGGAAATGTCGTCTTCAACTCTGTTCTCGTTCTTATTTACTACTTTTTGTCACAGCCTCTCCCAGAGAGTTGAAGACAGTGATTTTATTGACCGATAGGTATACGACAAATACTGTTCTATTGACACGTTTTGGCTAGGGAGCTATTTCTCGACTGAAACAGTTAAGAGTGCTTCGGTGATACAGAGTTATAATGCAGCCATTATAAGACTCTATTGCTTCTCAATTTTTTGACATCCTTTGACATGAGTGAACCAAATGGTTTCAGCATAAACTAAGCTTGAACTAACCACTAGTGTTTTCAGGTCCGTGCTTCAAATGAAAATGGCTTGTTTAACGAGCTTTCCTGCAGCATTGGCACTTTCTCTGTTGATGAGCCTGCCAATTTACTCCTCAGCGCAAAACGCAGAACAATTTTCAAACTGGCAGGGTATCATTCGCCAACCTACGGATGGAGCAATTTTCGATTCCCAACTCTTTGGAATCTACCCTACAGTCGATGGTAAAGAAGCAAATCCTCTGTACCCTAGCACCCATTCCGACAATGGAGTAAGCAAACCCAATCCCGTACACGAAAATGATCATTCTAGCAGTGAAGAAATAGTAATCCATCCCATTCCTGTGAACCCCAACCCTATACATGGCAATGGAGGCGATGGTGAGTGTTGAAAAGAGGCTCTTCTTATTGAAACAAAATTCTGCACATCAAGCTTCGTCTACTGAGGTTATGCAAGCTTTTGACTCAGCACAGTGCAAGTGGATTTGACTTTTCGAGGCTGTGAAGAGAGCAAAACTGTCGAAATGTTAGGCGTTGTTGTGGTGAACAAATCTGTTGATAACACCATATCTGCTCTTTGAGAAGGTTGTAATTTATTTGATCGATACCGAGATAAAAAAAAAACCTTTCTAGGGAATACACATCATTTATTGTCGTAGCTATAGAGTGCTAACAAAGAAAGCTTAACCTTAAGTCTAAGCTTAAGAGAAGTGAGTGAAACTCTGGAAAAAAAGACACAAAATATAAGAAGAATTTGAGCATAATCCTAAGAAAACGCTCGAAACGAAAGATATGACATACAAAACATAGCTTGAATTTCTTTGGAATTATTACTCAATCTTCGAGCAAACCCTCGGTGCTTTTTATAGGAATTCAAAAATACTTCACCATCTCCGGTTTCACACTTCCGGTGACAATGGCCTACAGCAACGAAGCAAGTGTACCAGTGAGGGTACCAGGTATTTCGACAAGTGCTGACTCAGCTAGAGCATTTGTTGAAAGGATAATAACGCAAGCGGTTTGTTCTTATGCTCAGAAACACTTGTATTCCTGTGAAATTCAAACAACTCACACTGTCTTAGGCATGGCGCGGCTCGAGAGGTCGTGCATCCAGCCAGTTTATCCCACAGCTCGAAAATAAATTCAAACTCACTGACGTTATTTTTAGGCATATGACGTATATGAGGCTCACGGAAGTGACGTTGGCCTTATAAATACGTTAACATCTTTTACTTCGCCGAACGAGCTCTCTGTCCACGTTCCCTACGATCCACTTGAGTGCAATGTTGTCTTAAACGGTCCAGCGGCCACAGGCAGCGATTGTGAGTGTTTAACACATATTAGCCACTTTTGGCTAAAAAAAACTACGGATAATTGTTGATAACTGCATAGCATCTATTACTTCTTCATGAGCTAACTTATGCATCATTTTTCTTACTAGTAAAAAAACGTTTGGATTGATATTTCAAAAGAATAAAGAGATGTATGGAGTTTGATATTCCGTCTTCTGTAATCAAAGACGTCAAAGAAAAATCAAATTTGAGATCTCCGCGATAAGTTGACATTTCTTCTGTAGGCGCTCACGGGACGGGAAATCATTGCTTCGTAGTCGGGAAAACAGTAACAAGTCTATGTTCGGCCGATCACTGTGCGCCTAACGCGACAAACGGTCTACACCCAACACCCATTCCTGCACGATATTTGACAATTTCTGGATATCTTAAGGTAGAGTTTGCTGCCTTGTAACAACTTTTATGTTCACCACCCGACATTACATAGTGAACCACAGTTGGCAAAAAGGTTTATGCGATTATTGAGCAGATTTAATGCCAACGCATAACTCGTATATTCAATTCGAATTTTTTACCTAATGAAGAAAACTATGTTTAGACCGACAATGTTGTCATGACGAACTGGCCGACGAATTCGTGGCAGACTTTCATGAACAGAGTACTTCGACGCCTTTCATCGGGTCCATTTGGAGCGAATTTCTTTACGGCGACCGCCAATATCGCATAAGATATGAAGTGTAATGTAAAGCAAATCTAATAAACTTCATTGATACAGTCTTATGTCATCCGTTGCCATAATTAACGTGAAGTTAAAAAGACGTAGAGATGCACAGAATGATTTGTTATTTGACATAAAATGAATATGATGTATTTTATCTCTATTATCCAGGAATAACTCACTGAATTTTTAGATAGACTCTACGAAAATATTTGACGGCTCAATGGTGAATACTATCACAGCTTAACTCCCGCCAAGGGAAGGCACGTAGTATTTCTACTAGGTCTCCAACTAAATTTTCGAACTTGATCCAAAAATTCAAAAACTGATTCTTCCATTTAAACAAAAGTCTCGACTAATTTTGATTGAAGTATTCTCCGTCTGACTGGATGCAGTTCTGCCAACGCTCCAAAAAGGAATCAATTCCGCACTCATAAATCATTATTTTTCGATGCAAACTAAGCAGTCAATTCTCAACGCAAATGATTGATGTCTCAAAACTTCTCATTGTCCAACCAGTGCTCCACTGACCTGAAGAGATGGAGATGGGACAGAGACAAATCTGGCCAGTACGGCGGATGATCCAAGTGCTCCCAGCCCAAATCGGTCAACTTCTTCATTGTTTCCTTGGCAATGAGTGACTTTACCTTGTCTTGAAGCAAAACGACATGCCGATTGCGGTGACGTGGAATTGCTTGATCGCAACGGTCCAGTTGCTGACAATATCGCTTAGCATTGATGGTCTGACCGGCTTGCAACAAGTTCCAACGAATTGGCCTCACTTTGTTATTAGGAAATGAACAACATTGCCTTGATGCAAATCGATTTGATCTCAGTGTTGGTGTTCCCTGCTAACCTGGTGACAACAACTGATTTAAGCAACGCTTTGAAAATGATCCACTTCTCATCTTCCATACTCCATACCATACCTTAATTCATGTCATTTCATACTTTCGGCTACTTTAAAAAATAAATTTCGAATTTTTCGACCAATTTCGGAAACTGCGTCGGAGAATTAAAAAATCATCACCAGTGATTTTGTGCACTAATTGGTGATGTTCCTATATAAAAAGAAAATTGCTGTGCTATCAGTCATTTCCATATTGAAAGTAGAGCTGCGTAGAATGCTGGGACGCCTTGAACGAAAATCAGAAAACGGCTTGAGGATTCTTGATACTGAGAGCATTCCAGACGTTTTGTAGTAAGTCTATATGGTGTTCAAGACGATGGAGATCAAAGCTGCCCACCTAAGAAGTGTTAGGAATATCGTCGTGGAAAGCTCATCGCTCAAATTTTAGGCATCAGTCGTTCATCATTTAAAAGACATTGCAGACTTAAAGCAGCCAAGAAATAGCTCCTTATGAAAACTGAGCGGATACCATAGCACGGTGTACTTTGTCCAATGTTTGATAACAATATCCCACTGTTACTTTCCGTTATACGCATCTTGTTCCAACCCTCCGTAAAGAACATATCGTTTCTTTTTTTCAAGCTTTAGCAGTCATTCCATTGCTTAAAATAGAAGAATTTGATCGCATATTTTATTTTTGAATGGACTTGTTATCGTGCTGTAGCAGCAACAATAATACTATGTTTCTCATTCAACCATTTCTCGCCGAGCAAAGCTTTTTCTTTATAAATTTGACAGCCATTCGATAGCTGAAATCTCGAATTTCAATGATGCTTTCATGGTTTCCAAAAAAGCTTTTTATTACGCCACAACGACCACAAAAAATTTAAGTTTTATGAGGTTGGGCTATTTCCATTATCCGCACATTTTTTTCGATACATTGCGAAAAGAAAAACTTACGAAATTTTTTCGAAGTTTAGCAACTAATTAGTAGGGATGCATCCTTGTATCTAAGCGCAGGAGTATACAACATTAGCGCGAAAGATTCTTGAAAGCATTTTGGATCAATACGACCAATCCATCTATTAGGCGCACGAAAGAATGCCTCGTTATCCCTCGTGATATGTGTCAGTAAATAAGACTGTCTTTCTTATGGGTGGGGTGCATAACGAACCTTTGTGGTCTCCTTGCAGTGATCTCCACTTAGATCACTCAGTGAAACACATATAAAGCGGGGTGAGTATGTTGAGAGTTGATTTTGTGCTTAATGCGATTGAAATCTAGAGCTGGTGATTTTTTCTGAAGAAGTAATGGAGGTGTTCGGCTGATTGGATTGTAGATAACTTGACCTTTCCAAGCTCTGAAGAAGGCGAACCGCCGAAACGTCGGCTTTTGAATAATGATTAATGTAACACCTCTGCTTCGGCTTAAAAAATCAGGAACTTCTTAGTAGTTCAAATCTCAGAGATTTAGTGATGCATTTAGTTTTGAATACTGCTTTACTTTTGCATAGTAACAACAAAAAAAATTATGTTTCTCATTTAAATATTCCTCGCTGAGCAAAGCCTTTCCTCTAAAACCTTAGTAAGCATTCGACAGCTTAAGTCGCGGCGAATTCACTTATGTTCTCGGCTTAAAAAAATTTCCCAGTGCACTGTGGAAGCCAAAAGAATGTCAGCGTTCACACAGCGCGACAATGACACGAAACTAATGTGCTTTGCCGGTATGTGGATAGGATTTCGCAAAATTGCCACTGAGCCACGACGCTTTTTGCAGCGCCAAATTTCAAAACACAATTTTTTTCTTTATTACACTCCGCTAAAAAGTTTTTCTTTCGAAAACCAAACCCATCATTGGAATTTCCGAGATTTAAGCTATCATGTGGTTGATAGGAATTTAGATAGAAAATTTTGTCCGGCGAAATTTAAGTGTGTGTGGTAGGTAATTTCACTTTCACTTCAGCAGCGCAGTCATAAGGCCATTTGGAAAATAAAATAAGCCATTCAATTCTTCAGATTTGAGCTATCGAATTATTACTCAAACTTTGGAAACAACCAAAAATTAGGTTTTTTATGAGAGGTCGGAACAGGGTGTGGATAACGAAGAAGTATCCTCTCACCTAGCAAAGCACCAAGTATCATCATGATGAGGCGCTCTCTCAGTTCACTATACTTGAGCTATATCAGTCTCATTTGCAAGCATTTTGCTAGTGATACTTCAGTCCGGGAAGGGGGCCATGGCCGAGTGGTTGTGATGCTTGTTAGGTCGCAGTACGGAGCTGATTTCTACCCCAACACTCTCCGTCAGTCAACAACGAACACCCTATAGAACGCCGCAGCCAGGCTATCCTCGAGATTGCAATTAGAAGTATTTAACTAGTTTTCTATAGCGTCTAAGACGAAGCGATAATGACTCAAATAATGGAAGTAATTCGATACGCACAGTGAAAATAAAACTGAGATTATTTGAATAGAGAATAAAAAGATTATAATCTAGAACAGAACGACTGATACTATAACACCATCGCATTGCTAATCAATACTGATTCAGTATTCAGCAAATCGCACTGGAGAAAGCAGATTTTTGAAATTTTTAAGATTGCCGCTTCTCTGCTTGACTCATAAAGTAACCACGAAGGTCAACTAGAAGATAAATAATAAAGCTCTCGGCGTTGATCACTAGCCGACTGATGTGCCATGCATTCGTATTCAATTTCTAACTTGGTTTGAATGATTCGATGCGTATCTGACCATTAAAATGGCTCTCGGTATTCCACAGATGCATTTTATTGACCACAGAAAGACAGAGGGCTTGGTAAGTCATGAGCGCGAGACCGAGCCATTGACGTCATATGTGCGATTCATAACATCTCTAACCACTGCGCCACATGCGCTCCTGATGAAGGTCATCTAATGCATAAACATCTTATAAGAATATTTTTAACTGATCATGGCTGCTGTACCTATGTATACTACAGTGTAAGTGCCGCACGCTTTTGATCAAGTGATTCACAATAAGCTCTGACAAAAGGATTACGTGAAATTATGTGCGAAAAATTTTTCAAAATTTCAAGCTGATAAAGATTATGCCTTCCATTTTCATCAATTTCTTTTAATGCTTATTAATCATCTGCTTAATTATTAATAAATTCTTATTACTTTATTGCCGTACTGCGAAATTAAACTACGTCAAAGAGCGCCTTATCGTTTCGCACGGATTAGAATGGAACGACAGGGATGAGAGAAACTGCTTCGCTTCAAATCTTGTGAAGAGAAGTCTTTCATTTTCGATGCCGTTTTTTTGAAAAGCATCAGAAAATTATAAATCGCGTCAGTGTTCATACGCGACTCAGGATTGGACCAAGGTAATGCGCTGCACAACACTGTAGTTTGATTAGGTGCAAATCCGAAGTAGATGGACTTCTTGACAAATGATAACCAGTGATTGAGGTAAAAAGGTCACACATGGTTGGACTTCGAAGTCCATATTTCACCGTTGGCAAGTTCCCACTAAAAGCTAGAGTAATCTGTTATTTCTTGAATCTGCTGAAAATTGATATACTCCAAAGTAAGTCTGAACTTTCGCTGAGATATGTCGAAGACGCTAAGGATAGAAAAAACATCAGAATTGGGTCATTTTGCTAATGCATATAACCCTTCGAAAATGGGATAGTTTTCGAAGATTTGACCCGCGCAAACCAGCTAGACAATGTGAGTGCCGATTAAATTTTGGAAGGCTTCGTTCAATCGTCTGTGAGTGTTGTGCAGATTTTTGGACGTGGCTATAGCACTCTGTTACACTATGGAGCATGAAAGGAGTGTTATTTGGCTGGCGGCTCTTACAAAAGGCTTGAATGTGGTAAATATTGCTCTTCTTCTCCTATCTAATTCCTTTTCATGTTGTTTCCCATGTTTATTAAAAGTGCAATGTACCCGTAGAAGGTATACGCAATCAGGGAACCGTTCAGTTCCGTTTATTCACATTCGCACCATCGTTCTTCATGAACCAATTATTCTTTTTGTTTATGCGTAGCCCGATCTCTTTTCCCGCTTCGTTCAATTAATTGAACATCCTCTCTCATCTATTGCTATTCTCGATAAGATGGCGATGCCATCGGAAAAGCGTACGTTTGTTATGAGTTTTCATAAATGCGAATTCCTCCAAATCTGGAGTTGCTAAATCCTTTCCATTGCATTGGCAGCAAAATGGTACTGGAAATAAAAAACTAGTTCTAACGGAAAAAATATTATGCTGATAATGACATCCAAAATAAACAATCAATAAATGTAAATATGGTTATCTCATCAGAGGTACAAATCTCTCATTTGGAGTGCATTACATTTCTCTGATGTGTAGTGTATTTTTGTATATTGTACATCTACAAACTGTTAAAACTCGGTTTTGCTCAGTGTATTCCTACGAACATCCATAAATACAACTTTTCCAAACGACCAACTGTAGGCATTTGTCCTTATCACCAGTCTTCATTCTAAGAGTTCAACCCTCCGGATGCGTGCTCAAGAATCAAAACCTGAAATCGTCGTCGGCAGAGAAGAAATTCAATTTCGAACCTTCTACAAATTCAAAATAGACAAATCCTTGGAAAATCATCAGCTTAACTAGTTTAGTTCAAAACTTGTTGCTCGATTTATTTTCCAGTGTTCTAAGATCGTCAAATACAACATGCGAAGATGAAATGTTTCACCTCTGATTAACGAATTGATTGCTACAATGTGGTAAAATACCTTTGGAAGAGTGAAATTGTCCAGTTAATTATTAATAAGTATACTAGTGGTTCTTTTTCTTTCTTTTATTTTCGAAAACAGAAGTTATGTGGTTAAAGTGAATACTCACATGATCTGTAAGAATTTGTTAAAGTGACTGGGTTAAAGGATACAGAAACCGTATACTGTTCTGTCATAAGCGTTGCAGTGAATCCTATATGTTTCAAAAAATTCCCTCGCTTCGTTGTAGGCACATGAGCGTTTTGACCCGAGTTTCATTCCTCTCATCTAATCATAAAGACTTAGCCATAATCTTCCTTGCAAAACTGTCTACTACTTTGAAGCGCTACATTGAGACAGGAAGAGCTGAATTATCGAGGATATCAATGAAGAAATGTGTTCATTGCTCTTATGAATACCTCTCCAATTCTCCATCCAATTCTCAAACTGCCAGTAGTGTCTTCCAATTGAGCACGGCACAAGAAAATTTTTTCTTGTTATGATCTTCGCAATTTGCCTATGGAAACGGTGGTTGCTGAAGGTGATTTCTTTATCCACAACATTTAGAATATTGACCAAGTTGTACTGTATTTCAATAAAGAGAACGAAATAGTTGATTTGCTCTATCGCGTGTGGAGGCAATGAACATGAAGGGAGAGGACTGAAAATCATTGTCTGCTCCTTGAGATCAGCTTACTCATTCTGGGATCAGTGGCAAAATCACCTCGGCCCGTTTTTGTCGGCGGTACCATCTTCGATAAAGAAAGAGATTCTTCTCAAGATGTCACCACCTTAAACAGAGTAGTCTAGGTACTTACATACTTAGGTGCTTAGATGGTTCGCCTTAACTAATTATGCGGACCCCAGCACATATTCCAAATATTATATTGCTGGTCGTGCTTATGATGTTCCTTGGTTTCTTGAAGTAACTTTACAAGTGCGTTTTATGGTCTTCAGATGTCGTTTCAGAGGAATAGATTTCGGCGATAGAGCCTTAGCAGGGCTTCCTACTTGTTGAATCAAAGATGATGTTGCTCCGAAATCAAAAGCAAAAGTAGGAAGAAAAGCAGCCGATCGCTTACGGATGATGTAAAGGACGAAATCCAAACAAAGTAGTCTTGAGTGGGTATAATCTTAAAAACAAGAATTGAGCAGAAAATATGGCATATTAGTGTACAGCCTTGTGTTGGACAGAAGTTAAAACTCATTTCCGTTGAGACAATCAAGAGAGCTGTCCATGGTTGTCCTGCTAATCTAATATCATACGAAATTTCAGAGAATGTTCATTTTAATAAAAATTAAGTAGGTAGCGAACCATTCAAATGTTGTTTCGCAAATCTCATGGTGTGACTCACAATTTTGAACATTGCAACAGATCCCAATTATGACATTTGCTGAGTCAGCGAAGAATTCCGAAGAAGAGAAAAAGAAGTTAAGAACTGCTAAGCGTTCCCCATTTTTATTGCAATTTTATTGGCGGACGAGGAAGGAAAACTAGGAATCGCTCATCGTTTCTGACTTCCTCCACATTGCAAAACAGTCGCAAAAACGCAGTCAAAAAATTGTGTTTCATTATCGCTCTTATTCAATTCCGATACGGTCTCCTCTCATCGTTCTCTGGGACTAAAAGATACCTCCACACTCTACACCCTCCGGCAGTCAGCAACGAACGACCAATGGAACGACGCGGCCAGGCTATACTCGAAGGAGCAAGGATGTGCTCAACAAGCATTTTACGGCGTTCAAGGAATCGAAAAAGCGTTTAAATGTCGGAAGTACTGGATTCCGCGCAGTGGAAAAGAAGCACTACGAAGGTGGTTCATACAGTGCCAAGTGTCACTGTCCTCTGGCAACCGAGCTGTGGTTTAGTCGATCTCTTACTAGCTCGACACATCTATGACGTCGATCAAAAGTGGCATCAACATTATTTTTCTTTTTTTGCTCTTGCAAATGGATGCGAATTTGGGTGTAATGACCATTCTCCAGTGGTGATAACGTTCAACAAGAGTAGATATCTGTCCTGACACTCATCATGACAACCAAGCGCAACACTTTTTTTCTGTTGAATAGGGTTTTTGTCACAAGTCTCTGAGAGCGTTGAAAACCATGAAGTATTAGATTGATAGGTAAACCAAAGGTGCTAGTCCACTGAAACTTTCTGGGCAGCGACGGCACTCTTTCCGGCAGAAGAGCTCAAATGAAAATGGCCGGTTGAACGAGCATTCCTGCAACAGTGGCAAATTCTGTGCTGATCTGCTTGCCAGTTTACTTACTCCGCAGTGGCTTGATCAAGAACAATTTTCAAACGGGCTTAGTAATTTACGCGAAACTAGGGGCACAGGAGTTTCCGATTCCCCACTCTTTGTGAACTTCCTGAAGTCGACATAAAATAGTGGATCCTTCATCCGCTAGCAGCCATTCCAACAGTGAAGTGAAGATACCCGATCCAATACACGTTGTTGTCATTCTGACATTGAGATAGGCAAAATCGATCCCATCCTTGGCGGCTCCAAACCTATACCTGGCCTTGGAAGAGATGGTGAGTGTTTGAAAAAAAGCTTTTTATCAGTAGAACAAAAATTTACTTATTTAATTATACCTATTAAGTTTATGAAAGCTTATGACTGAAACGAGAGCATGTGAATTCGACCTTGCAAAGCTCAGAATCCTCTTAAGAATACTATATCTAGGCGAATCCTAACCTTAAGAAGTATTAAGAGAAATAAGTGAAACTCTCAGCATAATTGCAACCTGAATTCTTCAAATTTATTACTCTATTTAGTACAAACACTCGATGCCTTTTACAGGAATTCATGATACTTTGCCATCACCGGTTTCACAGTTCCTGTTGCAATGGCCTATAGCAACGAAGTAAGTGTACCAATGAGGGTCCGCGGTATTTCGGTAAGTGCTGACTCAGCTAGGGCATTTGTCCAAGGGCTAATAACGCAAGCGGTTTGTCATTATACTCAAAAAATTCCGGAAATTCACATAGTTTTAGGCATGACGTGACTTGTGAGGTTATATATCCAGCAGTTCATGTCACAATTTGAACTTAACTACAAACCTACTAAAGTTTTGTTTAGTTATATGACATTCATGAGCAATAAGGAAGTGATGCTGACCTCACAATTGCGTTGACATTGTCATCATCGCCAAATTACCTTTCTATCAAAATTAACTACACTCCACTCGAGTGCAATGTTGTTCTAGACTGATCTAGTGGATACAGGCAACAATTGTGAGTCGACTTGGGAACTATTTCTGGCTTGAGGCCTGCGGATCGTCGAGATCTTTTAGCCAAAAAGTTAAGAACTATATGGAACTTCGTATTCCGTTTTCTGTAAGTAGTCAAAGTGTTCAGATTTGAAAGTTTCAAAATAAGTGAAACTTTCCTCGTAGGCACTCACGGAACGGAAAATCATTGCCTTGTTACCGAAAACACAGTGACGAGTCTTTATGCGGCTGATCTCTGTGTGCCCAATGCGACAAAGATTCTAACACCCATCGCTGCACAATATTTGGCAATTTCTGGACATCGTAAGGTAGAGTTTGTTGTTTCACGAAAATTATTTGTTTTTGACTCGACATCATCACATTGTCGAAATCGCTGTCGGCAGGAAAAGGTTTTGATAGTGTTAAGCAAGATTAAAGTCAATGCGCACCTCGCATCTTTACTTGAAATTTTCTATCTTCTGAAGAAAACTGTGTTCAGCCACAGATCTCGTTATGATGAGTTGGAGATCGGAGGCTTAGCAGATTTACCTGAACAGAGTGGTTCGTCACCTCTTATCAGGACCGTTTGGAGCGAATTTTTTCTCAGCTGTCGCCTTTGTCGCTCGAATTTGAAGTGTAATGTGAAGCGTGTGCAATAAAGCATTCAATGAATAGAGACTTGTGCCATTTGTACCATAAGTGATGTGAAGCCAAAAGACCCCATGTAGAGACTACTCCAATAAATAGTTTGAAATCTATAAAATATTTTATTCTGCCTTCAAGAAATAATTCAGTGAATCTTCAAGTCGACTTCACAAAGCATCTGATAGACGGTTTAATGGTCAGAACCATTATAGTCTAGTTCTCATTCAGCAATTTGCACATATATCACTATAAGGCGATGCTTACAGATTAAAAAAAATCCTTCACTTCCTTTCAATCACATTGACATTGGACAAAGAATAATGGGGTAAGGTTGAGATATCTTAGCAACATAAGCCAGAAAACGGATCTAGAAAACTCGCTTCACAGCTCGTACCGATTATTTTGTAATAAAAATATAAAGTGTTCGTGATGGAGGAGGCTGAATGCAAGTACCTCCAAATATCTATTGAAGCTGTTCACTCAAAAATTCTATGAGTATCGTTGTGGAAAGCACATCGCTTTCGAGGAAATAGATTCTGAATGAAGCACTTTAGCACTTTATCATCCATCTTCGCTGTGTTCATCTTCACAGTTTTTTTCATTCCGCGGATCGCAGTACTTAGCATTCAATCGTTTTTGATACTCTTCTTACACATTATAGAATACTTGTTGAGACCGTCAACATGCAATCTCGAGGATAGCCTGGTCGTGGAGATTGATAGGGCGTTCGTTGTTCAGTGCCGGGGAGTGCTGGGCGATGATGTTCCGTCCCACGCGCCGCAACGAGCATCACGTTACTCGGCCAGGCATCGTCTTCTGTACGAGGAAGTGAGCAGATATCCAGAATGGTGACCTTTTCCCACAATTTTATTCTCTCACCTGGAAAAGCATTAAGTTTCATCAATTAAGTGTGGTCTAGATTCCCTATAGTTTTAGTATACGAGTTCTCGTTTGGGAACACAATTTTCACCAGTGATAGATCAATACAGGGCTGAGGAAGGAAGAGAGACATAGCTAACTTGCTAGCGATGCTCGGAACTTGCTATGCCTGAACGCGGATTGAACCAACGTATGCCGCAACCAGGCTAGCGTATCTACATAAATTATAGTGCAGATGTCTTACGCTAATTTTACGTGACTTACATAAGGCGCTTATAAGAGGACTTCGTGGAAACGTTTCCAAAAATTTTGAAAAGCGTAACTTGATAAAAATTATGATCTCCGCTTCCATCGACCACTTCAGTTTCTCTGACGATATATTTCCCACGTGTCTATCCAATTTTTTTAAATTTCTTGGTACATTTCCCTCAAACGGCGGCAACTGAATATTCGACCTCATTCGCTGGATAAGAGTTTTTCATAGGAGTGTTAATATTCACTTGAAAGCTCAAATCTTCAGCTGGCGCCCCAAATGACCTTTTTTGAAAAGTCTTTTTACAGCGCTGTTGCATCTGGAATAAAATTTTGTCCCGTATGCAACACACGTTTTTTGCGGGACCAAACTCCTTCTTTAGACTGCCAGTACATTTTCGATAGCACAAGTCTCGAAGATCTCAAAAATGTGTTTCTTTCTACAAAAAACACTTTTGAAAGCTTTGTAGGGAAAAAACGTTTGTGTTTTAGACCTCGTCGGACAGAGCTTTCTTTTCAGACTATTAGCAATCATTCGATAGCGTAATCTTTAATATTTCAATCATTGCACTTATTTTCTGGAAGACCATTTGAACGTAGTGTAGCAAGGGAAATAAAGCCGATTTTTACATATTCGGCGGCTTGTTCACCGGCTAATCTACGGGCTGGGGGCTGAAGGAGCTTATCGTTCCCCCGACGAGTAAGACATGTGGGATGTAATATGTTATTCAACTGAGACTTTTTTCCCGCTCTGGATCAAGCTTTAGAGAAAGCGAATGGCTCAGATGCTTTGATATTTTCTCTAGAAGTTAATACATCTCCGTGCTTTCAGCTAATCTACGCGTGATAAGAATGAAGGTGAGCGGCGGATGATAAACATAATTTTATTTTGCATTCTACAGCGTCATAAAAGAATCTTTTCGTAAAACGGCCACTTATCGTTGTAGCCAGAGACTTGCTTTTGAATGATTAGTAATACTCTCAGGCAAAGTTCTTGTCCAGCAATTCTCTTATCGCCGTCTGACAAAAAAGAACCATTTTCTAAATTTTTCTCCACATTTGTAAACTTAATTAAGACCATGCTAAAAAAACTGCTTGTTGATTCCCACGTAATAAAATGGAACGAGAGGAATGAGAGAAATTCTTCACTACACACTTTACTAAAGTCCTTCTCTTCGTTATCGCGTTTTTGGAGGAGCATCGGCAAGCAGGAAGGGCGTCAATGTGCATACGCGGCTCAGAATTTTTACTTAAGTAACCTGTTGTAGTGCATGTAACTAGTTCTAGTGCAAATCTGGTCTAAATGGATGAATGATTCTTATGAGTGATTAGCATGGTTTAGGTGAAAAGGTCTCATATTCAAGAAATGGTTTTGCACAATATTGACACAAATTTTGCGTTCTTCAGCTCTCAGTCAATCACCTGGATGACCTTTTGGCTTATATTTGCAAACCGCTACCTCTACCGTGATAGACCAATACATAACAAACCAATCGAATTGTACCACTTTTTCAGTCAGAAACGGCCGTTCTAGACTGTTCTTAAATCTCCAATAACGCAGTTAACGACTTTTTCAAAACGGCAGGAGGTTCAGTTTCTTTCGAGCGGATTTTGATCAAAGGCAACGTTTCTAGGCACTGGATTAACGATTGCTGAGCATTCCAATGGAAACCTCAAACTTTTTGTCTACTTGGATGATTACGCCATATGGATAGAGTAAAGCACAAAAAACCTGTGACAAACTTAGCAACGCTTGCGAGAAATTTCTCAATAAATAGAAGTCATGTGAAACTTAACAAAAGTGATTCCTTTCGGTGAGTGGGACACGAGGTTCAATTCCAGAAAATTCTTTAGCAAAAATACGTGCAGAATACTTCAGTAAAGATCGAAGTATTTTGTCTGATTTTCGTGAGTATTTCCGTCAATGCTATCCTCTTGCTCATCAAATGTCTCAGTGGCGAATGTGAATTGCTGCAAACATTGGATGAAAAATAATCGCGCACGAATAATGGAGTCATTTAAATTTGATGCCCACTCAGCAGACTTGGAGCTATTAAACCAAATATTCAAGCAACTGCTCGCTCATTATTCAATGGTAATAACACATTTACTTGAACAGTTCTGTTGATGTAATCGCTCTTAGAGCACATTACTTTCAAATTCTTGCTGTAATGCTGCTCATTATGAGGCCTTGAGTCTAACCTCGCTCTGAGTTCACCAATCCTCATATCCCGCATTACTAAATTGATGTCAGACTTGTGTGTGATCAGCTCACACCCTCCAATTCATAAAGATGCGCCCTAGTATTCCAATGTTCTTAGAAATATAAAATATACCAGCTTTCAGTGGCAACTCAAAAAAATAAGAGAGCTCTCAAGCAGCAACTGAGCCCGCACGCAAGAGGCAATGGCCTCCTTCGATTAGTAAGTGCGAGGAAACTGATTGAGAAGTGCTAGAATTATTCACGTATTATCTGTAACTTAGGTCAGATGGAAGTCACGTATGCTAACTCATTCAACCACACGATGGGCGAGTGAAGTCTTCCGTCTGTTCGGTGAAAAGTAACCTGGCGTCAGATTTGTCTAGAAAAACAGCTTGTGATCCTGTAATTTTGGGAATAGTTAAAATAAGGTGTTTTATTATGAATTTGCAAAAGACAGCTCAGAAAGTGTTGCATGGCCAAAGTAGGATGGAGCGCTATCCAAAGCACAAGCGGGATGCGGCATAACCACCATTCGGTCCAGTTCATCAATTTGTCTTCGGTCTTTTCGGCAGTGTGCGGTCTGGCACTGACGCATAATAATGACTCAATAAAACACGAACTCTGACTGTATCGTTGAACATGGCGGAGGTTTCTAACAAAGTGAAGCTAAACACGAATAATATCTTGACCTTCAGTGAAAAAATCCCACTTGAGAAACTATAATATTGCCATGGTATGCATGGGAGCTACCTCGTGCTTATTGAAGTGCCCCAGAAGCAACTTTCCAACCGTCGTATTGACCACTCATAGAATAATGAGAGAATAAATCCTTCGACGTGATAAATTCTTTAGGGATGCGCTTAAAACACTCGAGATTCTTTCCCGTTAGACGGTATGGGATCAAAAACCGATCCCTTTCGCTAGACAAAAACTTTTCACAAGAGTACTAGTGATCTTAAATTCTTAAACCTTCAACCTTTATCTAGCGTCGTGCGTGCCGTTTTTCGAAAAGACCTTTTCACAACGCTGTGAAAATCAAAATACTATTATGATTCACATCGGCTGCGCAATTAGACTGTTAATTCCCTGGGTGTACGACAAGCACATGAAGGTATAAAGAAAATCTTTTAGTATTAAAACCAGGAGTTTGAATTGGAGTTTTTCACAAAACGGAGGAACAATTCCTAATCGAATAACTAAAATCGCATATGACCGCCAAGGAGCCAGTCTATCAGTGGACGTACAAAAACGGCTTCATCCGCCTTGCGCCCTCCCTCTCCCACCCCTCCAACACACCCCGTAGAATAGCGAAGGTACCCATGCTCACGTATGTGAATATGCCTTGCTACACTGCGGAGAAACCGTTTAGACAGAAAGTAAGCATACCTGGGAACTTCAAATCATACGATATCTAATGACTGCTGATACTTCCAAGAAGGAGCTTTGCCTTGCGAGAAAAACGCGTTTGTAAAACACAAATGTTTTCCCTTTAATGAAGAGTAATAGAGAGAGTTTTTCAAAAAATCGACCACATACTGCGCTAGATGGAGAGTTAAGCTTTCGAATCGTACGGAAAAATCTTGCCCAGCTAACGGAATCGCTTTTTGATCCCGCGCCGTCTAAGGTTAAAGTACCACATTCGACTTTATCCAGCACCGTTGAAAGTGGTTGAACGCATGTTCTCTCCTATGCAGTGACTTTCCAAAACTAGTGGTCTACCATGCCAGTGCTCTGCGAACGCTGACTTCGTACCGAATCTCCTACACTCAAGTGATGGAAACGATATGTCTTGTGATCGCGGGATCGAACCATTGGCAGCGTTTGGTCGCAGGGCACCTCTAACCACTGTGTCACACGAGACTCTTGAAAACTACCAAATGTAATTTGGATACAGTGTATAGATCAACGCACTTATTCTCAAGTCGCAAAGCATCTTACCACATGTGTATGTCAAGCTTGGACGGTACAGATCATTAAACCATAGCTGCTCTTTCGAAGTTGTTAGTGTAGTCCTCGTTCTCGCATTCTATTCTGAATTCTGGGCCATTGACGGCCGCACATCGTCTCATCGTACAGATATGCGGCCGAATAGTCTTTGATTCGGCTGCTGATGCAAGCCAATCCTAAAAAATAACCTTTTAGTCACCACTACGAGAGGCATCCGCTAGAACAGATCCTTACCAATACTTCTGGCCAACTCTTGAAAATATGAGGAATCTTCAGTATTACTAGTAACCTGGCCTATTGTTGGCATTTTCAACTAATTTTCACTGCAGCACTGCATAAAAATGTTCTGTACGCAGAGTTCGCTATGGAAACAACAAACCTCGCCACAACGGCAGATCATTGGTATCGTGGCACTGCGGCTATCAAGTATCAGTACGGGGAAGTTTTTCTTTTTCGCGAACATTCGCAATGATTCATCCCCGAGTTGCAGTAGTGTGCTTGGACAATTGGGCCAGAAGCTAAAGCCGTCAATCATAACACGACGAGTTTTCGCCGTATTCAACTGTGCCAGATGTGCATCAGTGACACTGTCTTCTCGCATTCCTGTGGATCCGCTTGACTGGAAACATTACATTTGAAGAAAGCCTACAAAGCAAAAGATATGCATCAGCCGTCAAGTAATGGGCCGGATGTTTATCAACACGCACCTTTTGCGATGATTTTATTTAGTTCTCGTGACAGAGAAGATCATGCAGTCTTCGAGGTAGCATTTTGTTGTGATGTCGAAGAGATGACAAGTGTACTCACCTCTCGCACTTCGATGTATTTGGAGACAGGTATGAACAGTCGATGAAGCGTATGAACAGTCACGTACCAAAAACCCACTGCTTGCAGTGAGAGCTGTGTTACTAATGACAAATCGCACATGGACAACTGGATACAAAGAAAATTGACGAGTGAGTTAGTTAGGTTGAGGTTCTGAAATTATAACAAAATCATCATCACAGACACGCAAACCGATTATTATCCCGTCAGTAGCTGAGTGCTCAAAGCTGCTAGAAAAATTTTTTTCTCCAGCTGTATTAGATGCCACAGTTGTCCAAAAACTTATTTCTCTTACGACATGAACATATTCAAATGATGCTTGAAAAAGTCATATGCACTGATTAACACCGAAAGTTTTTCCAGTGTCCTAACAAAATCAATAGTGTACTTTTCTACTTGGAAAAGAATTTCAATGGCCATGATGATTACCCCCAAAAAAATTCGATCGATTCGCAGTCGAGGGAAACTGTAGCTCAGCTGCATGCGACGTCGCACTGCCATGTACGATACGATCATTCTCACGGAGCGCTGCTCATCGTAGTTCACTCGCAGGAATTCCAGAGCACCTTGAGGTAGACCAATGATTATCAGACAGGACAGTTTTAAGTAAAAACGGTATAAAAAACCTCCGTGGAAAAGCTTCACATTTACTTCAGAACGGTAGTAACAGAATGCTTAAAGGTGTTTGTTGAAACCGGATATTTCGTGGCTATGGCATACCTTTAATGTTGGCAACTCTCTAGCTTCCAATAGAAGTATATCGGCGATGCTTCGCCATCGATTGCAAACCACGCGGCATTCGCATAACGTTGATGTGTCAAGCTGTTCCATAATTTCTAACAACAGTTTAGTGGGGAGATACTGAAAAATCATAGATTGGATTCAGGACACAATCCCTGAAATGTATTTGGAAAAGATTAAGATTTCTTCACTTGTGCGCCATGTGTATACCATGGAAGTGTCAAGATTGCCATTGGACGTGTTATCAAGAAAATGATTAGGAGTATCTCACAATATGCAAGTGATTGAAGGAATGCCAGTGCCCGACCCAACGACCGTGTCCATAGATCGGGGTACTTTGACACGTGTTAAAATACCAAAAAACGAACAAATTAAACACGTGATGAATCTTAGTGACATTCGCTAAATAGGAGCTGTCAACAATTGTCGTCGATGGAGCGTCACGCACCAAATAGAAATACCCTTCAGATGAGAAGAACCTATGCCGTATACAAATAACCTGATGCTTTTCGTGTTTATTGAGTCAGAAGACGCGCTTGCAACTTTGAAAATAAGCTTTTTCCACGGCTGTAACGAGTCTCAGAATAGGTCAACTCTTAATTGCGCTTCTTAGTGGAGATGTCGATTTCTTAGTAGCTTGAGTGATACTGTAGAAAAAAGACAGAGGTCTTACGTATGCCGCTGTGAGGCATCTGATACTAATTCACCACTTCACATTGAAAAATATTGATAATGAAAATTTAGTCATATGGAGTTATTTGCCAAGAAGAGTGGTTAGGGATGCAGGGCACACCAATTGAATTGTCAGAGCTCCAAACTTAGCAGATTAGTACCAGACTTGAAACTAAGAGTATGGGAATGCCTCAGAAGAGGTATCACAGGTTCTGACGAAAGTCAGTTGGAGCACATTCGTATAAATATGGCAGCTGGGTAAATACGTACATTTCAAGATCTTTGTGAATAACGGAACTCTGCAAGACATTGAAAACAGTCACAAGAAATGTTAGGACGAGCACAAAGTCGGATAAGTTGCAACGAAGAGAACAATAGTTATATTAAAAGCCGCTAGCGCACTGTTGTCGTTCCCTATCATCATCATCATCATCTTACTTCTGAGATAACTCCCCACTGATTTATGGTTTATGAAACTGCGATAGGTTTGGTTTCAGTACAATTATACCTCTCTCCCATCTAACTCTTTTCCGTTCTAATGATTGTTCTGGCTCAAACAACATCGCAGAAACTGTGGATGAATGATGATACTTACATCATGCGAATAGTTTACGTCTTCGCCCATTCTTGTTGCCGTGCATTCTTCTGCCTTACTTCGGAGGAGGTAGTGCATGTTGGCTGGTCAATTTTTTTCAGTAGCCGCTCAGATTCATACAGTGAATTTCGTTGCAATCTGAATGTTTCTGGATGAAAGTCTTATTAGAATTCTTTTGAGAACGCACCTCACCGCTTTCCCATCTTCCTTATTTTCGCACTATTTCAAATACTTAGTTTTGTATTACACAACTTCTACAAGCGTTCTATACGATTTCCAATATTTGACATGATAGATTCCTCAGTACGAGAGTTTTTGAAATCTGTCTAGCGATGCACACATTCAGAACAATGACCGACTTGTAGTCGTTTAGAAAAGCCGCAGTGGACTACTGGAGTTTTCTCATAGACTCTTGGTTTCTCAATATTTCTTTTCAGAAAAAAGTGATATTTAAATATGACGATATCGGACATAATACGAAGTGCGAAACACAGCGGTTTTGGTTTTACCCTAAACTGTAACACAATATCACTTTCGGGCAAGTTTTTGGAGAGAAAGGAATCACAACTTGAATATTTGATGAAATTTCATTCCATCCTACTGCTGTGCTATCCAGAAGTAACATTGACTACATAAACTCTTAATTGGACTCCCGAATGCGTATAGAGCACAGTGGTGAGAACCATAAGTACACACATATGCTTGCTAGTTCAACCCGGTGCCGTGAACTCTGGAACATTTCATCATCTAGGGGACGGGCAAAGTGATGCCAATCTTGTATGGGTAAGCTAAAATCTTGGACAATTCAGTGCTGAATGCTCTATGCACTCTGCGCACTAATCTTAACTTCAATCAACCCGAAATCAGTAGTCAGATTTATAACCAGGAGCAATTCGATACCAGAAATGTTGCTGTCATTCGAAGCGAAGACTATTCACAACGCATCAGATCTCATTACGTCCCCCAAAGAACACTCACCGCTTGTAGTCATATCAGAGAATCACCTGTATCACCTGTATCACCTGTCGTCCCGTTGATCGTCGAGTGACTCGAGCGGGTACAAGCAACTCTTCCATTTTTCCTTATCGCGTGCAAGGTAAGCCCAGTGGGCCCTCTCGCTCCAGGTATTTGTTGAGCAACATATATTTCTTCTATCGCTTTCGTGAAGAAATCGGACCAACGCGTCAGTGGTCTTCCTTTAAAGCGCTTGACGTCCCGAAGAATCCAGTCGGTAACGGCTCTGGTCCATCGGTTGTCGTTGAAGCGCATCACGTGTCCGGTCCACCTTATTTTCGATATCCTGGCGTGTAGAACGGCGTCTCTGATTTTCGATCGTTGACGTAGGTCGGAACTTCGGATCCTTTCTCTCATTTGCGAGATACGGGATACTCCTAGCATCGACCTTTCGACTGCGCGTTCGATAACGGCAAGTGATCTTTCATCCTGCTTACGTAGCGAGCAGGTTTCTGCTGCATACGTCAGGGCAGGGATAATTGTCGAGTCGAAAAGGTCGGCACGGAGTCGTATGTTCTTTGTCCTCTTCACTACATCTTCGATGCTCTTAAACGTTCCCCAAGCCGCTCGTTTTCTCCTGCTCAACTATGGAGCTAGGTCGTTCATCATGTAACCTAGATAGACGTAACTAGAGATTCGGAGATTGTCGTTCCGTTGAGCGTGAATGGGGCATTAGAAACCCATCCGTTCCTCATGAACATTGTCTTCGTTAAATTCAGTTAAAGACCAATCTTTCCACGGGCGTTATCGAAATCGGTCAACATTCGTTCCGCTTGGCTGATGGTTGGTGTTATGAGAACGATATCGTCAGCAAAGCGAAGATGGTTTAATTGTCGACCGTCAATTTTCACTCCCATTTCGTCCCATTCTAATGTTCGCATGACGTTTTGTAGGGTGGCAGTGAATAGTTTTGGCGAAATTGTATCGCCTTGTCGAACCTTCTTCTTACGTCAATGGTGATATTGTTGTAGAATGGAGATATTTTGGTCGTGAAATCTTTATAAAGCTCACGAAGGATATATCTGAGAATAGTGTTACAATAATAGCCCAGAATACCACGAAATAAACCTAAGCAACCGGCAATAAAAAAGGATAGAGCTTTTGACACTGATCAATCCTTGAGAAATGAGTCATTTATTCCGACGTACGGACTGTAAGAAGCATTTAACCACTATATGAACAAACACACACCTTCTCGTGTTGGTACAATCTGTATTACAGTACATCCTGACAGCATATTTTAAGCCTTTCATGAGGTCTGTTATGACACTTATACAGTGCAATATACGTGTTTCGGCCTTGCAATTTCGTCAGTTGCACAGTGCCTTCCGTTGAGTCAATATCGTCGATGAACACGTTCTAGTGTTCGCGTCTAAAGTGAAAATTCACCTCACGCACGACACAATTAGCAATTCACTACATGCCCAGTGACATGATCACTGGACACTGTAGTAATTAACAATCGATTGCTCAAAGCTGGTAATTATAGATACGACCATCATAATCAACTATTTTTAGGCCTCCTGAAGACATTATAATCTGACAATGTATTTCTAAGCCTTTCATGGGGTCAAAAAGTCTATAAGTACTTATCAAAGATCTCGTGAGTGGCACAAAAATACATTGTCAGATTATGTTTTGAGCGAGGTCTAAGAAAACAGTCGAATAGAAACGTATTGCAGTAATTTACCAGTTTATGTCTTCAACGAGACTTAAACTCCTGAATTACTAGTCATTTCAAAGAATTATACCGTAATCGCAAATGTGTGTTCTATTGTCCAATTCTGATGTGTAGTTGAGGACGTATACCCAAAAGAGACACTCTAAGCGAAAATTAGGTCGATATTTCCACCTAGAAGCAAAGATAAGGGTGAAGCTACGCCATGAAAGAGCTCTCTGAATTACTCGTGACACCATTGTCATTGGAAACAGTAAACACTAACGGATATCAAGGTTGTGGCACCAGTTGTGTCTACTGCTTGAACCAGCGGAACTTATTAAGATAAGAACTGTTGAGTAACAACATTTAGGAGATCGCAAACAACACAGTAACATAGAACCATTTTGATACATTATAATCATCGATAGGTTGAGGTAAATGTGATAAGAGTCAACAGTAGAACTTACAACGATAAGGATTGTAGATGTATAGATTGTAGATATACGCATTCTTTAGAGAAAGATTATTTTAATACTTTACAACTATGGTTAGAACGCCTCTAGTTGTGAAGATTTTGAATATTGTGTATCATCGCTCTAGATTATTAGTAATACAAAAGGAGTTTGTAAATATATACTACTTTGACTAAAAATAAAAAAGTCTTCAGTGATTAGGAAACTTACCTAAAGACACTTTGCTCCAACGTCCGCAACTAAGTTTCAATATCTTATGATATGGAGTGCGTGAAAAGTTCTGATAATTTCATTTTGTTAATTTTGGCATTGAAATATTTTCATTAGTGATGACTTTCTTGAATTCCTTATTCAGTTTTGATCTGGAATTTGTTTTACTTACTAGTCTGTTTTCAGTAGTGCTCACGTTGTCGATTGTGAAAGTTAACGAATCGCAATAGTTAAGTTGCACAAAATGCTCGTACACGTTTTCGTCGTATTTGTCCCATACGCGTGTAAGCCGAACCACCCGATAATCGACATAAATTTTTCAAAGAGGGTCAGCAGAAGCTCGTAACAGCAAAAATCATGAGCCACGGTCATTTTCGGCCTCTGTAATGGTGTGGGCTGGCATTGACACCACCGGCAAAATGCCACTGGTCTTCATCAACGAAAATGTCAAGATCAACGCTGCCAGCTATCACCAGCAAGTTTCACAGGGTGCACTGCAGCGTTGGAATGCTCAACACTCCAGTGCCGACGGATTTACGTTTCAGCAGGACTGCGTTTTTGTGCATTCTGCCCGTTCAAAGATAGCCATCTGTCAAGAGCTGTTTCCAACCTTTCAGCGCAGGAACACTTGGCCGCCAAATTTACCTTAACTCGATCTAACGGATTACTCTGTATGATCCATATTGGCGATGCACAACTGAAAATAGACGAATAAACATAACAGGTTTTAGACCAAAATCAAACAGGAAATTCGGTAAAATTATTGCCTTGATAAAAAAATATTATATCAATACTAAACCAACAGAATGAAAATTATCAGAATTTTTTGCGCACCCTGTATTTTACAAGAGTTCCTTAATTTACCACTTTTCAGAGAGTGTAATGATATTATGACTTTAGATTTAGCAATGCTGAATGATTTGCAAAACTTGGATTTCAAATAGAACCTGCATGAACGTTTCACACAAAATTTGAATTGCAAGTATCCGGAACTAAAAATAATCATAAAAATTTATGTGAAAATAGCAGACGATCAACGCCGCGGGTTTAGAGAGTAAGGAAAGACAACGAGGATATGACAGATAGATAGAACCGAACTATCAAACTCGACCGGTACAAAAAAGCTCACTTTGATAGTTACTGCTCTGTAACTATCGCAGTGTGAGGTCTTCACTATAGAACTTAATACTACCTTCCTACCACCCACCTGGACGATTTTATGACGAAGCCCCAATTGTTTTTTTTCTGACAATTACTGCTACAATATCGATTAATAGAGTGTTATGTCATCAAATTTCAAATGCAGGATCGAATGCAAGTGAGTGTATTACAAGATTTATAAGATAAGAAGAGAAAGTGAATACCATTCGTTTCGGTGTTTTCTCGAGGCCATGCTCAAATTTCAACATGCCTGCTAATCATTTTTGAGCCAAGCATGTGCTCAGTTATGGACACTTATACAGTGCAATACAAGTGATTCACCTTGCGGCCCCTTTAGTTGCACGACGCCTTTCGTTTGAGTCCATTTCTCTTGAGAAAGATCCCGTTACATATAGAAACCGCATACGTGATATTTGCACGCGCCTTTAATTGATAAAAATCACCAAATGTGCTGTGTTGTACACTCGATTGCTCTTGCCTGGTAATTGTGAAATATCGTGCAACAAAGTGATTATATAACGGGAGATTATATTAAGTAGAAAGCACTACTGTGTCATCTGAAACCTCGTTTCTCTATAAAAATCATCCGAAACTTTCTATTCCAATTCATTTTACCCAAAAAATAAGGGATAAAGAAAAAGATAATCCGAGACTACCGCTTACCAGTTCAGCTGTTCGCCATATTTGAAAGCATATGCATAGGAAACACTTCCAACACTTTCATATACAGTACTAATATAAGGTATAATTACTGACGACAAAAAAATATGAATGTGAAAAAGTCACACACGATGGGCGTGCTTCGTTCACAAGTGGGAGGTACCAAATGCTTGATTACGCTGTTCTATACATTCAGATGAAAATCACGAAGGACTAACGGCAAAAACTCATGGATAGTAAGTAGATGATTCATTAATTGATCCTCAACAACACGATGATTCGTCTTTCAGGTTGAATAGCAATCGGTAGAGGACAAAGCGTTGGGGGTTGATTAATCCCAGAGGAATGCGCTATGCATGCGAGTCCATTGAGTGACTTTAGAGCTGATTGAATCAAATTAGCCTTTGAAATCTTGCTATTCGATCTATTTAATCAGTATTTTCATCCGCTCGAACGATTGGGATGCCAGTTTACCGATACAAAAGAGATGAAGAGTGTTTTCTTGGAATGATGAAAAACCATATGAGTATTCAGAGTACTAGCAACCGCTGCGTCAAACGTCTCAATACTGGATGCTTCAACGATAGTTAAAAAACGTCAAATCAACAATGAAAGCACGAGAAAGTTAATAAATATAACTAATCTCTTCAAATAGAAATAAGATCGGTAATACAAGTTTTCATTAGCATCAGAGATGCTAAGTAGTATGAGTTGACTGTGAGCTTTACCTAATTTTGCTTCGTTCTAGTGCCATAATTTAGCAAATAAATCACGAAGATAAACAAAATAATGAACAAAATTCATGAAAAAGAAGTGCTGTCTCAATTAGCTGGACTGATGAGGATTTTTGTTCTGGAATAATATGAGGTTTACTAAAGAAAAAAAATGAAATGTTGAATTCTTGCTCCATCTCTAGTTCGAAAGAACAGTTTTCGCCAAAGGCTCACGTTAAGCTTCCACAATCGCTGAAAAACTCCCCTTGTGAAAAGGGCAAGTCTCTCGTTCCTTCCAAAAATGGGATAATGAGTCAGTTGGGCACAGTACTGAAGATGTTCAATATGGGCAATGCCTCATGTGAACCGTGCTCCAAGGCAAGCTAATTTCTACAATTCCATAGCTGAAAAACTAGTAGCAGATTTGCCTGAGTTTTCTTAGTTTGCTACGTTTGATAAATGCCAAGGAATGCTTGTGATAATAATCTGGAAACGTCCCAGCATCTGCCCCACTACTGAGAGAGAATCGACTAAATCAGGGAACGATATTTCTTCAAAAGATTTTAGATCCTTCAAGGGCGCTTCATTCCAAACCTGAGTCCAAAGAGCTCCGGCAAAGTAAAAAATGGTCAAGTCAGTGAGAATGGAAACTATATAGCGCAATTGATTTAGTAAGCTTTTGCGATGTTTGGTAAAATATACGGTGCATCCCTAAGAAGCTCCTTGTTTTTTTTCACTTTGATTTTCGCTAATTTATCGCGAAAGTGAACAACATATCTGCAAATGTGTGGAAAGTGATATCATTTACGAAACGTACTGAAACTTCCTCGCAGTAAACTCTGGCAATTGTGTACAACACAAATGGTTTATTTGTAGATTGTAATAGTCATATAAGTGCAAACGAAGTAAACGCCGATGTTGCAAACCCAATGTCGAAAAGCTAGAGGTTTCGAAACAAAAGGGCTAATAAGGCAAATATTTAATTTGTGCAAAATAAAAGGAACTACGTTGTTTGAGTGAATTGGTATATTTATCAGGAAAAAAAGTTTTCTGAGCAAGATTAGTATTTGATTTAGAAATATCTCATAAATGAGGAATAGTAATGAACAAGATACTTGTTATACTCAATAAATTAATGATTGGAATATAAAAGGTGTATGCTGTGAAGTATGGCAAGACGAATCATTTGCAATCCTTTGGAGATTTACCACGCATTCGAAACCATTCCCACAGACATAAAGGCGACTGAATCTATATCTGGTCTATAAAATGATTTGATTGCCTCAAAAAAGTGTTAAAATACTGTAAATTTACCTTTTTGGATACTTAGACAACCTGTATCAATGGTAATCCTGGCGACAGCACAGTTTCCATTCTTCTCTCTCGCGCATTCGCTGTCTATGGCTGTTGTCTGCTGCGAGTATGGTGACGTACGCAAAGCCCATTCCGTGACTCCAAACTCGTTTCCATCTGCGGATTCACATGGCTAACGTTAGCTGTAAAACTCGTCAGCACATCGTTCAGGTAGTCTTCCAAGGGACTTGAAACTTTTGACATCTACTCAACTGTTTCAGTTTGTCCGTCATCTGATAAGGATATTACATGTTTTGAGCTGTTAGGTCTAGTGGTATATAGACGCCTGTTTCGTCCTATTGAAACTCATCAGTTGCACCCTCCCTCAATTCAGCCGATCTCCTGAGGCTAAATAATCCTCTATAAGAGAATCGACGTAAAGTAATTTTTAGTAATATTCAGATATTATCAGACTATATCCTTTTGAGCGAGTATATAAGGAAGCGGTCGAAAGTATAGGTATCCGTCATCTGTTGTTTTTAATAACGTGAGCGGCCCATTTGTGTTTCGCTATCGATGTAAATATTTCTGGATCACGTAGGCGTGATAAGTTTTGAAGAATTGAGCTGCACAACGGTGACGTTGCGAGTGCCGATCAAATTTGAAAAGACATCATGTAAGCGCCATGTGAGTGTAGCGTAGAGTTTATGGGGTAGTTATAGTATCAGTCCACGTCTATGCTGCATTACAGAGCGCTCAGAGGACTTTAAATGAAAAGAAATGCGCAAGAGATTTGGGGTCCGTTATTTAGTAAATAGCCTCTTTGAGAAGTCTAAATGCGGTCCATGCGATTCTGATTCCTCTTCTATATTGTTTTTATGTTCATTAGACTAAGGTATACGTACGAAGTGGTCTCTGTAATCAGAGAGCCAATCAGTCGAATTTATCACCTTCGCGCCATGAATATTCAAAAATGTCTAGTCTTTCGAACCGCTGGCATTGAGTTCTCTAAACACCTTTGCTCTGATGACACTTTACAAAAAGCTGACGATGTCATACGCAAAACAAAGGTTTGACATAAATTACCCACCAATATGTATGCTCTTGAAATTGGAAAATCATTTTTTTACAGAAAAAATGAAGTACTGATAACGTTGTATTAGAGAGGTAAAAAAAGAACAGAATAATGATTTCCAATTGAATGCCTCGAATCCCGCATTTCGACTGTTTCTTATACTGTACAACTACGATTTGTCGAAACTCGGTTTTGAACAGTGTATTCATACAAACATCTATACATAGAATTGCAAATGGCTAATTATCGCATTAGTTCCTATCTCCAGTCCCGATTTCAAAAGTCCCACCTTCCAGATGTTAAGCCATGCGAAAATCAGCGCTACAAATTGACCTTAACAGAAAAATTTCGATGTGTGAACCTTTTTTAGTTCAAAATAGCCTAGCACTTGGAACAGTGCCAGTTTAACTATCCTTGAATAGAAATGTCGCTTTGTTTTCTGTTGCTGTGGGGTCATCATAGACAATGTGAGAAGATGATATATTTCACCTCCGATTAACGGAGTATTAGTAACAATTTGGTAAATTACTAATGAAAAAAAGCGAGTAGTAATCGGTTCAGTGAAATACTGATAACGAAATGATCCTCATTGATTTTTCTTTGTTTTCCTCTCAAATGCAGCAAATATCTAGACAAATTGATTTCTCACATGTGCTCGAAAAACTGTGGAAGTGTTTAAGCGAATACAGAGATCATAAGTCATTTCATAACTGGAATAGTGAATCCTTACTGTCCCAAAAGATCCATTTGCCTCAAGGTAAACATAAGGACATTTTGGACTGGAATCTAATACTATTATCCAATAATGAGGGCCTACCCATTATCCTACTTGCAAAACTGCCACTACTTCGACGAGTGCATTGAGGCAACAAGAAGTGGATTATCGCAGAGGTGCACGGAAGAAAGTGTTCCTTGTCCTTTTCATTTTGCCTTTTATTTCTTTCCCAGTTTCAGTTGTTCACTGTATGAGCTGCTTTTTTTGAGATTACCTCGCGCTGGTTTACCCTCTTCGAAATTCAATTCCGAAAATCTTCGAACCCTACGTGCCCGATGTTTGGCAGCTGATTGTAGAACAAAGAAATATACATGGTGATCAAAAGAGTGATGGATGGGAAAGGGGGCTCTCACCCTCACAAATCAGGTAGCGAATTTGTATAGTAAGAGTTGAAATTAAATGAATTTCTCGATAACGTTTTCTCTCAATGGCAAATAACGATTCTAAGGATACATGAGCGTTTTTCTTGCTAAAAATTTTGATGTCGTGATGTACTACTTTTTGTGACGACCTCAATACCTCAAGTGTACTATAGAACCGCTAACAGTAGCCGCGGTAAGGTTCAAACAGCAGGCTGACTATCTCAAAGGTGAGTTGTATTTTTGTCTTCGTTGGTACACCTTGGTAGGAAGGCTTTTCCACAAACTAAACCGAATTCTAGAGTCCTCATTTCTCAAGCTATCGAATAACTGATAAAACCTGACAGCATATTTTGAGGTTTTCATGAGGTTTGCTATGGATACAGTGCAATACACGTGTTTCCGCCTTGTAGCCTCGTCAGTTGCACAGGCCTTTCGTCCGAGCCAATCCCTTTTGGAGAAGAACCCGTTACATAGAGGAATCGACGACGAACATGTTACACTGCGTGTACTGCGTGTAAAGTGGAAATTTACCTCACCCCAGATATCATGCTATTACATGCCCGGTGACATGACCAGCGGATATCGCAGCAGTTAACAGTGTATTGCTCAAGGCTGGCATTTTTATTATAGGCTCACAATATGCTGCTGGAATGTGTTAATTTTGAGCGAGGTCTTTGAAAACAGTCAAATAACAAGGTATTATAGTAAAAATACCAGCCTTAAACAATCGCCTTTTAGTCACTGCAAGTCCGGTGATCATGTTACTGGGCGTGTAATGATATGCTATCCGTGAAGGAAGTGAATTCTCACTTTACATGCGGTGTAACATGTTCGTCGACAACTCCTCAATTCAAAGGGTTCTCTCCCGAGAGGGATCCGCTTAGACGAAAAGCGCTGTGCAACTGACGAGGCTGCAACGCCGAAACACTGTGTAAGTGCCATAACGGACCACATGAAAGAATCAAAATATGCTGCCTGGATGTATTAATTTCAAACGAGGTCTTAGAAAATAGTCGATTATAAAGGTATCGAATGATTATTCACTAGTCTAATGAAGAACTCTGTTCGATTAAAAAAACGGAAAAAAAGAGCGAGCACATCCCGACTATGAGTAAAGTGGAGATTTCAACAACAATTAAGCTTTCGTTTCACCAAAAATAAGTTTAGAAAAGTCTCTTTCATATAAGTTGCCTTTTCATATCAATAAAGTCTCGTTAGAAGCAAAATTTCATTTTAAATTATCTACATATTCTCCATAAATTTAAAAAAGCGGGATTCAAAAGTAAAATGTAACCTCTTCCACTTTTCTAAAATACAGCAAAAGTTTTTTTTTCTACAAATCAGGCTTAATATTAATATCAGCTATTCCCAAGTCATCGTTGAGCGCGCATTTCGATACTTGTGTTAGTTATTGGGGAAAACCAACTAATCCACAAATCCATATGATCGACTGTTTTTAAAACCTCGTAATAAACATTCAAAATTAATTCCAAAAAAATGTTATTAGCCTAGACGAGGTTGGTACGCCAAACACCGGTGTTTCGGAGGTTTCGGCCTTCTTGTCAGTGACCCCCCGCCCCACATTAAGCTCTGCATTGAAGCAAGGAGGGAGGCGTATGTGATGATGGCATAGTGTACAATGACACTGGTCCATCACCACTGTTCAGTCGATGGCTTTCGGCTGGTAAACGAAAATAATCCATATTATCGACTGCTTTTTTGGAATTAATCCACAAATATAATCACCATCGTGATCAGTGGCATACAATTATCTTCTGGGGAAGCCTGGATACCTTTGTCTCAAAAGAAATTGGGCCGGCGATGAAAGAAGTCGGTGAGGTCACTTTCGAGCTGGTTGTAGTCTTTAAGCCCTCCGATTTTGCTTAAGGACGCGAAAGATATGACAATCCAGTAGAGCATGTCAAGGCTATATAATGGATATGGTACCGCCGTCCAGCACAATTTTCCCAGAATGTGGCTAATCGACTTTGCAATGTGAAATGGTCTGTCAATGCATAGGGCAACAATCAAGACATTATTTCGGTGTAGCCCATTTCATTTCGATGAAGGTGATGCTGCAATGGCTGTACTCAAGTGTTTGTTCCAAGTCCCACCCACTACATACATACGGATTCATTTCCAGCTCATGACGCAGAGCGTCTTCGTCAAAGGTGACTGGCATATGAGGGTGAGGTTGACTTTGGCAGTCTGTATCGCCTTGGTCGAAGCGCTTGCTCGCAATTTGATCGGCAGAAGTTCCTGTCACAAAAAGTTAACATACTCTTGTCGGCCTTTTCATTGTATGGTCTCCAATTTATATTCGTAAAGCATAAATGAGCGTAACTGACAGCTGACCCATTTTGATTCCCAGGTTTAATTAACCCGGAGCGCGTGTACCCTTTTGTACTGCTCTGGCTAACGCCATGTAGAACATTTTCCAACTCACCAAAATCCTTTTAGTATAACTATATTTTATATAGAAAAGGGCCAAATAAGACAGTTAGGCGCGAAGGTGATAATGGAGTAGCAACCACTATGACGGTTGACGGTATGTTTTCTCCTTGCAAGGCACGTACTTTTCTCGTTAAAACATAGGAAATTATTCTAAACTTAGTTCTTTTTTTTTGCTATAATTATTCTCAAAGAAGCCTTTCAGTTGTATTTCATCATTTCTTTCATCTTCATTTTTCTTCATCATTATTTCGTCATTTCAACATTTGTATTTCATCATCAATATGAATCCTTTTCAGAACATAAATTTTACTACATAAGTACACTATTCCATTGCAACATTCGCCAACACAAATTACCCGATACGGGCGGAGTGGGTAAACGGTGACATGAAAACGAGCCACTTCGCATCAAACAGGCTCGATCTGCTGGCGAAAGCACTTTAGAACTCTCAGGACCGGCTATCCATTAACCTTGACAAGAAAGATATGACTCCTTATTTCTTCTAAGGAGCAGAAGCGAGGTCTTACTAGCAGGATCTATTGAATACGATTCAGTGCATTAAAAATATGAATGACATTTCGGCGGTTTGAGTAACAATATATAAATATAGTAATATTAATCATTAAGTAACTAGAACAAGTTTTAGCAATTCAACCATGAGCGAAATTTGCCCGCTACGGTCATCCATTGTGGTGCACTGGCTTAGCACTTCCCAGACGAAGCTTCCTTCTCTAGAGAAATTTTTTCCCTGAGCTTTCAGAATATTATTCAGCTTGAGCCATGGCAATTCAAACGTTTTACTCGAGTTCAGGAAAATATTCTCAGTACGATGTGGCAGCTCAAATATACTATATATCGACTCGGTTTTGCTTTGTTTCGCTCAGTTAGTATATTTGGATAGCTTTTCCTTCAAAAATTAGTGGCTATTTGATGGTATAAATCTAGATTACTAAATTAAATATGTATTATAAAGAGGTCTTCAAAGTGTGTGATGTAAAGTAATAGGAAGGTTACGTTTCTCCTCCCAAAATTTTCCTTGTACGTAAAAGATGTAAATGCATCGAAAGCATATGAGCATGTAGGGCTATGTTTTGTATTGAAATATGAGATGTTTCAAAAACTTTCTTCGAAAAAGGATAAATCTCTATATAAATGACGGAAATCGCTCTCCTTAGATAAGGGCCGCGCGCAGCGAATTCAACTGCGGCCCGGAAAGGACGCAATTTTGCTAATATATATGGAAAACTATCTTCCGTTTACGAAAAATTTTCAGGCGCATGTGGCGCGAGTAGGAGGTGCTGCTGCGTCGCACACTTGGTCAATGGTTCGACCTCACGCTCATGGCCTCAACCAAATCCATCCCTCTGTGACAGGTACCGAGATTTAACTGGAAGAGTAGCAACGTTTGACTTGATTTTCAGTTATAGGCCACTGCGAGTCATGAGGCCCAAATAGTTTCACTCAGTCCCTCAAACAAAGCTAAAATCGAAGGCGAATGCAAGGAGCATTTCTAAGGATTTGATCACCGCCAAGTGCTTCATCTTTTTCTTTTTTCATAGAGAAATGTGTCACCACTAAACTCGTAGGTTTAGGGATAAAGCCTTCGCATTAATCTTCAAGGGATGAGCTAGTGCAATCAATGTTCAGCAGTAGTCTGTAGATGCAGCTGACTGTATAAAAAGAGGTAAACCATAAAGCTATTGGAATTAATCAATCCCTGAAGGATGAGCCATGCATTCATTTTCAATTACTAACTTCATCTGAAGTGATTGAATGCATATGTGACCTTTACAATGAATCGTGGTGGCCTCCCACTGTATCGAGTCAATGCTGTTTATCCTACCAGACAAGTCTGCGACCACTCTGACACCAATCTACCAAACTCGAAGGGATGGATGGCTCAATGAACCATGAGCGCGAGATCGAACCAACGGCCCTATGTGCAATGCGGACCATTCTGACCACTGCGCCGCGTGCGCTTCCATTGAATGTATATCTGGCGTTTCACAATAATTCGTGGTATCCTACCGGTGTATGAAGCTAGTGCTGCTAGTCTCCACAAGTCTGATACAGATCACGGACTGCGAGGGATCTAGGGCCTGGAGAGACTTGGGCGTGGATTCGAACGATCAGCGATGTGTATGCCACAGGTCACCTCTGACCGCTGTGCTACACTTGCCATTAACTCATTGATTAGTGTGACCTAATTTCTATCCGATGACATCAATTACTCCGACGATTACTCTGTACTTCGACATTGTCATTGTCTCTGGAAGGCAGGCGCGTAACATTGTTTTCGAAACTTTTACTTTCGGTTTCGTCGACCTATAACTTTCTGCTTTAATTTTACGCTCAAGATAAAAATGCACACATATCGATTTCCGTTTTGATCTGCTTTAATCACTCGGATTTCGAGAGCAAAATGAGTAGAAATGCTTTCAAACGACGTCATCTTCTTGTATTAGATAAAACAAAAGGGGAATTCTTGCTTAAAATTGACTGTAAGAAAACTTTTCCTCGCTTGTGGCTGAAAAGAGAGAAATCGATTAGTATTGCGGTAGTGATCTACAGCTGGTATGCGCACCATTGTCGATTGCAGAAGCTATACAGTTGAAGACGATTGAACGCTTCGAATTCGTTTATTTTCACAATTATTAAATTTTCAGAAAAATTTCTCTTTCTTCTCTCCTTCCTCTCTCCTCGTTTCTCGCCTTCTCTCTCTCTCCCTCCCTCTCTCTCTCAGTGTTCTTATTCGGCTGCTTGGAGAATTCTCGTCTTCCTTTTAAACGTCATAGAATGCTGGTTGAAACGATCCGCCTTGCACTCTCGGAGGTAGCCGGGCTAAGGCATTCCTCAAGGCGCTCGTCGATTGATTGCAAGAGAGCACTAAATGAAGAGGTTGAACCAGCGCCTTGCTTCGTGATACCTGTATTTCTAGCCACTTCGCTAACCAGTCCTCCTCAAAAAATTAGCGAATTAGTGATGAAGATAAATTACTTAAGAGAATTCTACACCACCGAGGCACATTCGCTCGACTACTCATTCTTCAAACATCTCTATGTTAGCTATCAGCCATCAACTTTCACAGGTATAGTCGGGTATGTGATATCTCTTTACACACTCAGTTGAGCTGTCAGCCATTACTATAATGAATAGTTAGTGGTCGGGCAAATGTGCCTCGGTGCCGTAGTGGTAGTAGCGCGCGTCCTGGTATTGATGAAACGCGGGTTCGAATCCTGTTTGAGGCCGTGTTTCTGCTCACAACTCATCTCTTAGGTATATACATATATAACATCATAACACAGCGAAAAAGCAGTAAAAATACTAGATATTCCGATTATCAATCACCCTAAAATTTCATAGATAAGAGCGGTCTCTGTTGGAAAATAGTACTCAGTAGTAAGTTTAATACTTAATGATTTTATTGAATCAAGTATTTTAATTAATGGGGAACGCCGTGGCCGAGTGGTTGTGATGCTCATCGCGGCGCTTGTGGAGCCGAGCTCTACGCCCCTCCCCCCCCCCCCCTCCAAACTTTCTCCGGCAATCAATAACAACGCTCTATGGAATGCCTCAGCGTGGCTATCTTCGAGATTGCAAGGATGCTCGCTCAATCAGTAGTATACGCCGTTTAAGACGAAGACGGAAACACCATTTGAATGCTAGAAGCAGTGGGATCCGCACAGTGAAAAAAGTAATGTGATGGCGGTTCAAATGAATAAATTTAAGAAACTGATTTATTCAGTAATAACTTTTAATAGTTTATCTTCATTTTTATTTCTGAAAAAATAAAATAAAACTTGAAAAAATATTTTACCACCCGAAAAAACGCGCGTGTTTGTCCGTCTTTTTTGCAACAATCAAACCGCTCTTATTTACGGAATTTCGGTGTATTTCGTGCAGTGGACTGCGCATTATTTCAAGTAGTTACTAGCTCCCCTTCCTCGTAAACGAGCATAGCGTAGACATATCCGTTTCTTCGTACTCCCAACGAATTTATTTGATGCCCATGTGGGTGACCTAACCCTTACGCGACCATGGACCCAATCCTCTGCGTGTCTAGCTCCAGCGTGCCATTGTCATACACAGCACGGTGGAATCAGACGCCATTGTTACACACCACACAGCCCACGGTTAAAAGCCATTGTTAGACGCAGCATACTGGGCGGTTACAGACGCAGAGGGTTGGGTCCAGAGTCCCGTACCCGTTAAACCGGTGATTGGCATCTGCGAGGATAACGTCCGGTGCCTCATCGAGTGCACTTCAGGAGCGCAACTGTTTTTTTTTTCGCATTTCTTTTAACGATGTTGTAACTGTCGAATTCAAGAACATTTTTTGACACAAGGTACGGCTGCTTGAAAGAAACTCAAATGGAAGTGAATGTAGTCAGTTTTACGCAATGTGAGCTTTGGTCCCGTTGTTACGTCATGGATCTACGATTCCTTACAAACATAGTGATTTGTTAGGAAGACAGCTGAGCTTTTTTTTGGCCATAGTAATTACGTCTGTCTAAGAACATTCAATAATATAGACACCCAAGAAGTTTGCAGAGCGTCGTAGAAGGAGATCAATCAGCAGCCTTCTTTCCGATAGCCGGCATCACTAACCACTCGGCACCACTGCAGACTAGTCTGCGCGCGCAGTGGGGAGAGGGGAGGGGGTGGGGCTATCATGACCTCGTCGTTCCCCAAATAGTTGACCAAGAGTGATTTTCCATAGATTAATTTCGAGCTCTGACAGACTTCGTATCGACTTGTGCGTGTTGCTCGTCGACTCTTCAAAATCAGATAAATGTAGCATCTTACCTGTTTTCTCGATAGCCTATCATTCATTATCCGCTTCGTAGCGACCTCGTGCTTGCTGCGCATTCGACTTCCCGATTCTAATAAATGCAGTGCATCCTTCGTATTCGAAATAGCTTCTCATTTAGCCGGTTGTTTCCTAGTGTTTTTGACGAATTACAGAGATTCATACGGATTTTTTTATCTATTTCTGTAATACTTGATGTATCACACTATATTGATTATTTGTTTGTTGTGTTATTTATTTCTATGTCATTATTTATCGATTAATTCTGCTGAATTCAGGTGAGAGCAATAAGAGATATATATAAGTTATACTAGAGAAAATTGAATAGTGTTCTTTTTTCTATTCGCCACTTAAACATCATGAAGAGTTCCCCTTCACTTCGGGAAATCACAGCCGTTCAAATTCATCAACTAATTTTCGCTGTCAATGTCTCATCCTGATTTTGTTGACGTTCCGACCCCTTCCCCCCCCCCCCCCCCCCCCAACTCCCTTCGGTAGTTAGAAACAACGGCTTATGAGATACCACGGCCAGGCTTTCTTTGTAATTGCAAGGAGACTCGCTCAGTCACTATTCTACGACGTTCAAGAATAAGGCGAAGCATTGAATTGATTGCTGGAAGGACCGGGATCCTCACGGTGAAAAAAACACTGTGAAGATGGATCAATAAAACGCCTAAAGTAAATTGTTCTTTCTCGTCTCAGCGTGCTTTTTTCTAGCACTATTAGCCGTACCAGATTGTGTACTACTTCAAAGTTGTTGCGACACTTTGGGTACGACAGGCCGACGACGCTAGCCTCGCTTGGCTCGCGCGCAGCAAGGAGTGCCGAGTGGTTAGTGATGGCGACCATTGGAAAAAAAGGCTTCTGGTTCAATCCACCACTACGTCGCTTCACAGCGAATTTCTTGGTTTCCGCATCAAGTTTGTTGAATTCATAATGGACTTTGTTTGTGAAAAGTGATCTATTCTGCAAGAGTCAAGTTCCTAGGTATTCTTAGAATCTCTCATTTTGTGGTGATAAAGCTGAGGTTGAAGAGGTTTTGAGCTTTCAGTCGAACACTCATAAGTCCTTACGGTATAGAAGATCACCAAATCGTGAATATCTCATTTTCACTGATGACGCGATATGGGGTTGTTGGATTACCTATTCAGTATGCGTTTCGACATCTTCGTCTTGCTTAGACTCGGCCTGATTCTAGATGATTGCTCTCAGTCGTTCATCCGCACGATGTGAGCAATCGTAGATTCATGGAGTCGAATCTTCTGAAGAGAACACCGCTCCGTCACATTTCAGTGCACTGTTATGCTTGAATGGTTATTGGCTGATTGTCTATACATAGTATTTTGTGTTTTTTCGGACAATTTACTCTGTAGCGGTTGGTACTGGATTAGATGCACATAAGGAAAGAATAATATTGAAAGCAAACTATTTCTCCATACCGCTTTTCTAGTCAAAAGAACTTTACCACTTCTGTTCCAGCTTGTCAATTAGAAAAAAGACACTAATTGTCCATACTGAGGTCACATGGAAGTCGATTTGCAACATTTTTATATACGGTTAGTTGCTGAGGGCATCATAGTCGAATGGTTTTGATGCTCGTCACAGCGCGCGGCTAAGCCCCCCAACCCCAACACTCTCCGTCACTCAACAACGAAAACCTTGTGGAACACAGCCAGACTATCCTCGAGATTGCAAGGAGATATGCTCAGCCAGTGTTCTACGACTTTCAAGAAGAAGATGAAAAAACGAAATAAACGTTACAAGTACTGAAATCCGCACAATGAAAAAAGAAACACCGTGAAGACGGATCAATCAATAAAGTGTCTAAAAAAGTAAGTAGTAAGTGGTCACTTGCTGAACTATATGAGGTATCCCTAAGTGTCGTGAAGATGATGCGCGTGGGTTGTGATGAAGTGCCTGCCTTTGTTTCATAGGAAATGTCTGTACCTTGCGTATGCAGTTGATTAGTAACCACCTATGTACGTATGTGAATGTATCCGAGGTTGTGTAGACTGTATCTCCTGCAGAGATTTCCAGAGGAATCAGGTGAATAGGAGCCTTATCAGAAGCCAATCTTAGAGTCGTTTATCGCCAAAATAACGCGTCTATTTCGATGGACCCTAGAGGCTGTTTTGATTATGCGTAGCTCCTTAACTCTTCAAAAGCGCCACTTGATCGATCGCACAACGCAATGCGTAAGATGGCACGCGATTTTTGTTAATCATAGAATTTTCCTCCATTTGGAAAGTAAAGCCTAGGTTTCTGTTACTCTGAAACTCCATAATTTTCTCTACATCGTCATAAGTTTTTCGTGCATATATAACATTTCTGTGCGATAAAAACTTTGAGTGCGAACGCAATCTTCTTTTTGCTCTTATAGCGTTCTGTGATAGTTTCCAAAAGACCAATTAAAATATCGCAATTCTCAAAATTTGTGTTATCGAATGAGTAGTAAGTGTTTAGCAAAAAGCCATATGCAAGCTCCAGGTGAGCAAATAAAGCAAACTGAGTGTGAAATAAAATTTATTTTTGCTACTACAACGTAATAAGAAAAATTTTCAATTAGTCAAAACATATCTTGAAATTGCAGATATTTGAGCTTTCGAGTGATCACCAAGTGTCCAAAGGGAAGTCGGGGTAACCCCGACCAAGAAACTAAGGATTGAAAGTCCCATGCAAAGAGTATGATAATTCTAGTCTCCTTGGTGTGATAAACATTCGACTCAACAACTCAGACACGGAACAAGACCACCGCAGGCTTTACTCGCCCTTGTTTTGATAGCTCTGTAGTAAAACAGTCTACAAACTGCGGATGATGCTAAGCCCCAATTTTATGTCGCACTTCGTTTCGTGACGTTTAGATCAACACAATAAAGTCAGCCAGTACTTGAGACCTTATAAAGTATGTGAGAATAAAATCATTTGACCAGATTAACTTATGGTTATCACTTTCGCAATCGTGCTGATTTTTCAGTAATTGCCAGTAATCACTTGTTAACTGAAGAGGTTAAAGAACTGAGAACTCGACAGACCTTTGAAGACGGATTTTCTATCTTCAGGAACGTATAGTCGGTTTTTCTGAAACAATTTTATTCCCTATTCATTCAATTTTGGTATCAACAAGTGAGGCTCATCTCCGGTCATGCCATAGTTATAGCAGTCGCGGTGTTGAGAACTTGATGGCTCTCCAGAAGAGGTTTTGCGTTGTCGTTTTAGAGTTATAGATAAAAATTTTTTTCATAAGATGTTTTTCCTAGTCGCAATTTTTTTTGTAAGTGAAAAAACGTCTGAAATTGAGGACTATGTTCTAGATAATTTTCTAATGCGAACAGGGCTTCTATAAATACTAATACTACATTTGAGATTGCTACCCTATCCTATTGCACAAAATTCCGATTGTTCAGTCCTCTAGTTGGTAGAAATACTAACTCCGATAGTCGAAAATTTTAGGCAAATTAGAATTCCGTTGTTCCCCGAATCAGACAATTCTGACTTAGTTGAAAATGATCTCTAAATCGAATGTTTGTCAATTGAAGCTATGGTGTCTGCTAAGAGATGTGATGGGTTTTTCTATGAAAAATAAAACGGCAGATTGATTTCAACCATATATGAGCCATATGTGGCTTATACAGTCTGAACGTGCTGGAACACTAATATTAGTTGTTAGTTTTCTGGTGTTCATCGGTTTCCCCTTCGTTAGAACAACTAAGCCAGCTCATCGGCCTCTTTTCGAGTGAGTAAAGCTAATTTGTTATACAACTTCCAGCCGTCTACTTCCAAGTTTTTTGATCCTTTGACCAAAACCGATGTGAAGAATATAACTCCTATACACTATGTACAATCCTACATCCCCGCTTGATATGGCTGCGGGTACATGAGGACGACTAAGTCGCTGTTAGCACAAAACAAGAATTTCGCCCTTTGAAGTCACCTGTGTCCTAACACAAAATCATTGGGCCTTGCTATCGGTCTTTGATTACATCGACTCTTGTATTGCTTCTTGTTATTCGACTTGATAGATCAGTCTTCGTCAAAAATGCACAATAAATGCTGAGATGTGAAGCTCGCTATTGTCATATCTGACTTTACTTACTAAAGCACTCTCTGCACTAGTTGTCTCTTCAAATGAAGGGTATGTGCCCATTATTGGTGGGCTTAGTTTTTCCCCCAAATGGGATTAGAACAATGGAAAATGCAGTTATTTATCTTTGCAGTGCATACAGCAGGCTCGCAAAGAAGCCGTTATGTAACCGCAGATTTGTGTTTTGCTGTAATTGTACACGGAAGTAGAACGGCAGACATTTCACTTTGAACTTTCAAATGTGAATTCCTTTTGAAAATCGATGTTTCAGAAAGTTAACAGGATCTTTCATTCCCTTTCTTTTTCTCTAATCCTTCTAGTTCGTTAGTCGACAATTTGAGAATTTAAATAACATAAACAGTTGAAAAACGAACGTAAGAGTCGATATGAAGTTCAGATTTGCGCCCATATACATGTTCCTATTATCGACGCAGTCTTCTAACTCTAGCTCCTGGAATTCGTCTTACTTTGCTTTTAAACTTTTTCCCCACCACATACAAATGAAAACGGAACGTGGTCGGCGTGTAGGGAAGTTCATTGTGGTAATAGGAAACGATAAAAAGTGGTAATTTCCTAGCGACGGCCTATTCTCGTTAAATGAGACAATAAGAGAAGATCAAATCACAGAAAAAAGACCTTGTTCATTATTTTTTACTTTTGTTATTGCATTATAAGGTTTCAGTGTTATGCAGCAGAAGGAAAACAGGTGAAAGAACTGGCAACATCTGTGTACTTTCAGATGGGCTGTTTAGAGATCAAAATGCTCATGCAGAAATGAATATGGAATTGTATCTCTATTGTAAAAATTGTACTGATATTAAGTAGAAAAGCCGTAATCATTTACCGGTCCTTTTATAGTGTGCGCTATCGGTTCGCTATTCAATGGATGGTTCATTTTGAGAGAAAGTCATTTTAGTGCACCCCATTTGATGTCATTTCTTTATTCCTGTTCTTGAGTCAACGAAAGGGGAGGTTATGCTGTTGACTAGATACTGATGGAAAAGTAGGCCTCTTCATTTGTTTTATCACTTAGTCTTTTTACTGAATATTTTCGACTGCAATACCATTCCCATGGACGTCATGTAGCTTAATTTTTTGGGGACCTTGTGATATGGGTCTTTTTGATGCTCATCTCACGACGCAAGTCACTCAACTATTATAGTGGCAACGTTGCGTCTCGTGGGAAAGCAGGCAAACAGCCGGACATGCATGTACAGGCATGCGGATGCCGCTGCGTGCCTGCCGCGCAAGCGACAGCGCGACGATGCCTGCCTATCAACGCTGATACTTAAAGGGTAAAGTGGGAGCCTGTGAAGAGTTTTCATTTCGTCAGTGACTTGAAAGATAGCCAAGCGTTTTTACCCTCTGCAGACCCGAACAGTAGAGTTTTCTTCTGAAGTCTTCATGGTGAATTATGACTATGAATTCAAAAAAAGGAAATAACAGTTGCGTGTGGCAGAGCGGCTATAATCGCTTTGCGACCACCAGTAGTCGTTGGTGTGATTCCGTGTTCCGGACTCACCAAGCCTTCCGTCTTTCCAGGGTCAGCGAACCAATATCAGGCTTGTCTGAGACATAAGACCATTGATCTGGCACAACCCGTTGAGCGTCAGAAGTCATTGTGAGGACCAGATATGTATTCAATCACCTTTGACGATGTTTGATCAATTCGAATATATGACACATCTTTTGGGAAATTGATCAACTCTGAGAATTTTATCCTTTTTTATCTCAAAAAAAGGTTTCGCTTGACGACTTCAACGACAAGATTGTCACCACTAGAACGTGTGAAGGACTATATTGGAATACATGTTTTCAGTGGTAAGTTTGATGAACTTCCTGATTTCCTGATTAGAACGAATGACGTCATTCTTGCCTGATTGATCAATTATTCGCATATTTATCGATTTTATTCGGTTCTGTGATGCAGAATGCGGTGTACAATGAATGGCTTTGCAACCATTGAAGGGCGAACGGTAATCAGGAGGGTTGGATCCATGGTCCGAACGGTAAGGATTAAGAACATCGTCAAAACAAAGACATTTCTCCCAATCTTTTCGTCGTCAGTTACCCACGAATGATTTCACTTATCATGACTTCCTCATCATTGATTTAAACACCTAAGGTGTTTTTCACCGACCATGGGATGGTCGGTCAACTCGCTTGTTCATCTACAGCCTTCGCAATGTTGTGTCTCACCAGCGCTTCAATTCGTTTCGACCATGCTTCAGCTTGATCCTCTCTTGACACCATAGTGATGATAAAGTTGATCATCTGATACTATCAAACTATTCGTAACAACGATGGCATATTCGGCTAGGTCTTTGCTTCATTTTTGTTATTCATTCATTTATCGTGCCTTTCTTTCTTTCATTATCTCTTTCGTATAAAAGTCCGTTCCCCTGATGTCCTTTTGTGTTTTTTTTTCATTTTCCATTATCTGCTTGTCCTGTTATCATTTTTATTTCGAGCCGCCACCATTCATACCTTCCCCCGGTTCCTCTTTCGTTTGCTGATTCTCTTACTTCAACCTCGCACTTCCATTTAAGAATACCGTATACTTATTCGATTAGTACCAGATGTTTTCTTTTTTTTACGAGAACCTACCACACAGTGTATTGATGGGATTTCATCATGGATGGGATTAAACAGATTTGTTTGCCGTCATCGAACAATTAGCGTTTTGGGCCGTCGGTTTATTGACCGCTTATCATGACTTTCCAGATATTTGACATTTTTTTGTTAGATTTGTCGTTTTTTCAATTTTTGAAAGTTACCTATCTCTTTTCAGCGGAAAAGAGTTAAATCAAGCATAAAAAAGCAGTTGCGAGCGGAAAGGGTGTTATACTAAGGAAAAAATTATGGTGTCAACAAGTCATTGGGAGTGTTAAGTATTTTCGTTCCGCGTCTAGAACTCTGGCCGACGTACTACAGTAATCTCTCGACGATTGCATTTTACATATTGTAGATGTAGATATGTATCTCTAAAATTGCTCCAAATATCCGAAAAGATTACTTGCCGACGATTTCATGAAGACCAAATACAACATTGGGTTCTTTCTGATTATAAGGGAATAAATGAAAAACTTATCTCATTCGCTGGACAGAAACTTTCCGCGGGATTGTTAGATATCATTAGAGAGCTTAGATTTCTGGCTACAAGTGCCACAAAGAGCTTTTTAAGACATCCCTTTATAACGCTGTAACACTCGAAATAAAATCATGATTCGTAAAACCACATGTTTTTTTTTCTCTTATCTCTCTTATATTTCGCATGACAAATGTCCTTCCTTAGAGTCGCTAACTCAAACTATAGCACAAGCTTCAAAGAACTCAAAAAGTTGTTTGCTTTTTAAATAGCTCTCTTGATCTTTTGATCTACTTTTTCTGGTCTTTTTGTTCGTGCTCTATACCTCGCCGGACGGAGCTCTTTCTCTAGATTATTAGTAATCTGATAGCGTAATGTCTTCTGAATCTAGCATGTGCGGTTTCTTGGAATACGATTTAGCAAAAAAATAAGTTCAAGCTTTACATTTTCGGCACGTTGTTTACTGACCATTCGGCAAGGCGATGGCCGTGGCAGTGGGCGGAGCGAGACGGGTAGGTAGATATTTTGTTATTCAAATGGTAATTTTTCTCCAATTCGAAAGAAATATCTGATAAAATGATTGACTAAGATACTGCAAAATTTTCTCTACACATTGATATGCTTTTCGGCTTCCAGAGATTCAAACACGTGATCAAAATGAAACAGAAAGGCGAATGTGAAGCATAATTTTTGATCTGGATGCTACAGCGTTATATAGGGGTGTGTTGAAACCGGCGACGTGGGGCTGCAGCCTCAGGTATCAGCTTTTAAATGGTTACTAAAACTCCTATGAAAATTTTCTCTCCATCGAATGAGATCGGTTTTTCATTTGTTCCCTCTTATTGAGAAAGAACCCAACATTTACATTGAACTGTTTAATTATCTTCTACTTATTTCCGTACATTTGTTAACTTCTGAACGAGAACAACATTTCGCTTCGATTTTTATATGTAAAAAAATTATGAACTCCCCGTTTTCTTCGCTCTCCTCTCATTTATAGAGATTTTCGCTGGCTGACAGATGTTCGTCGATGATGTTATTGCTGTCCTCATGTTTCTCTTCTTCGGAATTGATTGCCTGCACTCCGCTTTTTCTCTATTGCTCGTTTTTTCATCCACTAGTGCGGTGAAAGTGATGAAATATGGCTGGGATTCTCTAAAATAGTGGATTACTGCTGGAACCATCATGTATTTCATATACGAACTCTCTTCCCAAATGCGCATAGTTTGCCTATGTTGGATAGAGTATAAGTGAATTCATGACGAAGTGTTTACGTAATCCTTTGATGCTAATGCCACGAGTGCAAACGCACTCTCATCATTTCCATTTTTCTTTGTGCCTATTAAACTTATACTTATTGATTGTTTCCTTCCCAAAGTATTTCTCCAGATTGCTTCTATTTCTTCATGTCTTTCTCCGTTATATAGCTCACCTTTGATAGGAATTTTTTGCATGTTCCATTCGCCTGCAATTCCATGTATTGAGATTCGAATAGAGTCAAATTAGTTTTCATATTTCTCAGTACTCATTACTCCATTTTGGTATTTGCTAAATATCGCTGTTATTCATTTTGGCCTGATTAATTAATAATCTACTTCTACTGTCGACAGCTCTTTTATAGACCCGTTTAAAACGATATAATGTGATAAAGATAAAATGTTCGAGCCGTTAGATCTAGTGCCATACAGACGCCTATTTCGTCTTATTGGAACTCATCAGTAGCAGCCTCCCTCGGTTCAGTCGATTCTCTGAGGCTACATAATGCTCTGTAAAGGAATTGACGCCGAGTAATAATTCACCCAAAAAAATGACTTAATTTACGAAATTGGAGTAATATTTTAGTGTGTTTATATAGCTGACTGACGACTTTTTGGAAAGAGCTTTATTGTAGATAATGGCTTTACGTCTTCGTCTATTTCGAAGTCAAATGGTCACTCAAGCACGAGTGTCAATAGCAACTGTTTTTTGCGAGCTGGTTCCTTGAAATATCATCATGTCAAAGTAGTAGAATAGGTGGCGCAAAGCTTTCGTTTCTATTCGATGCGACTATGGAAAATTACATCGCAACAAACGATTGCTGCGGGTATTGAGCCAATCTCGTCGTGGCTCTCAAAAGGGAAAATGCATTGAAATCGTTTTTATCATATAAAACTCTATATTAACTTATGAATTTGAGAAATTTTATAGAACTAAAAGAAAGGCAAGCATGTCTTAAGAACTAATCTTTCTTCTGAGCTTTTGCGATGTTGATACCTCTTCTTCGATAGATTGTTCTCCTTGAGTTTGAGTATTGGTATTGGACTGACGGCTCGGCGCGTACGCCTTCCTCAAAGTCTGAACGTATTATTGTAACGCCATTCATATAATCATGCAAATCGTTATGGATAAAGAAATTAAATCAATGGCATTCGTAAACGACAATTTTTTCAAGAAAAACCGCTCACAGTGTTATCTACCAAAGTCGCGAAAGCTCAAAATAAAGATTAGTTCCTAAACTATTCCTGTCTTTCTTCAGTTTTATATTGTTAGCATGCCGAGGTCCAAGGAGAGTCGAATTTACAAATTAATGCAAAATATTCTTGTACATCTATGAATTTGAGGATTACACTTGTTAAGATAATGATAGGTTGGTATTAATTGCCATTGTTCTCTTTGTTGTCGTTCTGATTCGATGCTCACATTTCGGCGATTTCGCATTCTTTAGGATCATTTGTGGGGTATGTGAGGTGAAAACGCTAAAAAAAAAAATCAAAACCGACGTTGACAGAAAGCCAATCTTCCAAATTACTCTCGAACACTTCTCAAAAGCACTCATACGATTAGAAGATCTGCGTCTCTCGCTGGAAAAAATACAAGTAATTCTTTGTCATATGCTCCTCGATGATTTTCCCTCTAACTGTGTTCATGGGTAGTCTTTCTGTGGTGGTGAACTGGTATCCAGTAGGTATCGCGATATGGTATAAAGAATTGAAAATCGGCGGACTTTATGTGAGGTGCTTTACTTTGATTGTTTTTTGCCGAATGTGCTCAAAAGCCGACATTGCCTGGATCGTTCAATACTATGTTGTAAGCAGCACTGAGCTGTTACACATTTCAATCCTTTCATTCCATGGTTTTGGCCAGATCGATATACCGTGAAATATCTGCATACATGCATACACGCCCACGCTCGTATTTCTGAATATGGATACGTATAACTGCAATGTACTTTAGCACTTTATTTGATCCGTCATCACAGTGTTTTCTTTTCTTTTTTTACTGTGCGGATCCCAACTTCTAGCGTCCAGTTCGTTTTTCGTCTTCTTCTTGAACAGCGCAGAATACTTGTTCAGCGAGTCTCCTTGCAATCTCGGGGATATCCTTGCTATGGCGTTCCATAGGACGTTGTTGTTAACTACCGGAGAGAAGAGGGAGGTGGGGCTCGGTCCTAGGCGCGCCGTGACCAGCATCACAATCAACATGATTGCAATGTATATAAGAGATATTGCAAAAGCCAACACGACCGAGGAGGAATTCGTCCACATGTTTCTCAGGACGAGTACATGGTGCCTAGTGCTCAGCGTAACATTCTATTTGTCATTTAGCAACTCTAACGGGAACCGGAATATATTACAAAATAAGACTGTGATATGATAGTTATTCGGAACCGTCCTCAGATAGGACCCTGGTGGAAAATCTGTAGTCACACCGATGTTATCTGTGTCCTATGAACCCTGTGAAGTTACTGCATATTAACTGTCGTCTTGCTTAGGGGAGCACATACCAGATTGGCTAGCAATGCCTACTCCCTGCAGAGCACGCATGGTTGATGGTTTGATCCCTTTCGAACTAAACAATTCTTACGTCGATCCAGTGCCCGAAACTATTTCTACAACTGTCAAGTAGAATTAAGTATTCACTCGATACATCGGTACGTCACTGAAAATCGTTGTATAGCTAATATATGAATTCAGTCACATGTTACGATCCTTGATGAAGACGAATGCGTGATGCAACATCACTATGTATTGATGTACTCTGGATGTTTTTATCCATCTTATTGTGCGAAGAACTCTTATTTACAATGATGTGAAGTGCTACAACAATTTCATTGTTTGATCACTTATATAATTTCTAAAAAGCACATGTGGCGTAGTGGTTAGAGTCGCTCTGAGTCGTACACGCAGTCGATGGTTTGATCTCGCGCTCATGGTTGACAAAGCCATCCATCCCTTCGGAGCAGATAAATCGGTACTAGACTGGTCTCAGATTTGCCTGGGAGGATAATCAGCATTTATTCGATAAAGCGGGAGGCAACCGTGAGTCCCTGTGAATGCCATGTATGCATTCATTACCTTAGACAAAGATATTAATTAAAGGCGAATGCTTGACGCATCGCTAAGGGATTGATCAAAGCTGAGAGCCCTATCCTTTAAAATTTCAAATAATTTTGTGATCGGTCTGCTGCTGAACAAAGTCGTTTATCCTGTCTGATTGGTCTTATCTAAACAATATCACGTCAATGTTTTCAATCTAAATAACGTTTTCATAGAGGAGATGTACTGAAAAATTTTTTTCATAGCACATTTTAGACCATTACGGAATTCGTGTAACAATAAGCCAATCCAATTCCGATTGTTGACGAAAAGTTGGTGTTTCCGATTAATTTGATGGCTGGCTGTTGAAAAAAATTGCTGTCATAGTTAAATAGGTGAAATTTTGACATAGAAGTGTTACGGTGGCAGAAGCCGAAGAAGGTGATAAGAAAAGATTTGTTCGAGGTGTATTTGTTTGTCGTCTTTTTTTTTCATGAAATATGTACCACTGTCAATTACTGGTTGGCTCAACTCAATTGATGATTACATTTATCAATCATATCGTGCATTCACGTGATGTTACCGAATCGTTCATGATGAATTGCCTATTTTTTTCTCTTTTATTCTGTCATTGTTAATACAGAACATCCGTATGGACCAATAATTGAGTTGTGATGGATTATGCGCACAAAACTTATCATTTTCAGCCAATAATATTACTTTTCAGTTGTTTGAAAAATTTGGCTTTGAAATGCTTATATCTAGCTGTAAAGAAATATCAGCTACCGTAGTTTCATATACGTGTCCTAGCAAGAAACTCATTTTTACTCCATTAACATATCTCAGTTCTTTCAGCATCAGAAAAGTTGCACTGATGATGAATAGCACAGTCTTTTCTTCCCATTTTTCACCAAAGTAAATATCTAATCGACGTTAGCAATCTTGATTATATTTTATCTAGTGATTGTTTTTGGGCAGTACAATCTGATCTCCGAACTTTTGTAGACGTCATGGCTTTTGATTTGCTTTCACAATCCTCATTACTTCTCTATTGTAACGATTTTGTTAGAAATAAACACACGATAGTTAATTCTTCCATTTCCCTAACAAGAGAATGTCACCATAATCGTTTTGGCGCTTACTTGACTTTCGGAAGTTCATTCTGGTATCTCGTGTTCAACCTGTGCTTAAGATTAAGCAATATAGAAGCGGACTACCTCTGTTGTGATAATGAGCACTACATCAATCTCATCATAGTGAGATTCTAATTAGCACTACATCAATCTCACCCTTTGGTGTTCATTTATTTTATATGCGCGCAGCAGTGAATACTTACAAAATTATGACATGCGTAAATAAAAAACAAGCAACCATTTTTATTGACTCGTTAATGATATGATCCATCTTGTCTGCCACCTTTACAGCAATAATAATTCAACAAAGAAATGTCACCATCACAAGATCGCTCGTTCAGGTGTGGATTTGCGGCGGCACACAGGTGTCGCGCACTATAAGATCCCTTAGATTGTCCCATAAATTTTTTGCGCTGTTTTTTATTTTGTCTTTTTGTATTTCAAAATGGGTTTGGTTTTTTTCTGTTAGGAAGCGACAAATTAATATTCGACGCCGTTTTCTAGACAAGACTTTTTATCGGAGTTATAGTAATTATTCGAAACCTTAAACCTCTAGCTAGAGCGCTACGTGACGAGTTTTTCAAAACACCCTTTTATCACCGCCGTAAATTCCAAGATAAGACTATGTTTTACTTCAACCGCTCACCTTTATTCTTATCAAGCTCATAATTCGCTAGAAGCACGAAAACTTATGAACGTGTGGAGGAGATTTCGTAGTTTCTGTTTCAGTCGTTTTATCTGAAGTTTCTTTTGAAGCGGAGAAAAAATTCTAAGTTGAGTGACAAGTTTTATACCCATGTCTAACATATTAGGCATCAATCGATCGCTCCGCCCCTCAACGCGTAGATTAAACCGTAAGAAAGCTCGCCGAATATGTGGAACTCGATCTTGTTTGATATGCTGCACTGCAGTGAAACGGTTTCACCCAGAAATTAAGCACAGCGTTGGAATCATTCAAACCTATGCTATCGCATGATCACTAATAATCTAACGAGAGAGCTCTGTCCGGCGAGGTTTTGAGCACAAATCTTTTCTTTCCCACAGTGCTACAGAAAAGCTTTTCCCGAAAAACAAACATGTTGTTGAGTTCTTCGAGCCTTGTACTATCGAAGGAGTAGTAGGAGTTTGAAGGAGGAGTTTTGTCCAGCGAAATTTATGCGAGATAAGGAATAAAAACGCGTGGTTGTATGTAACATAGTTTATTTTGGACTTTACAGCGTTTTAAAAGGTGGTTTGAAAAGCCGGTTACGTACAGCTTTAGCCAGATGTTTAAGCTTTTGCATGCTTGCCTAACGAATAAGGTCGGATATACATTTGTTGCCGTCTACAGAAAAGTACTCCGGGTTTTTGTCGAGGCTGTGGTATGTTGGAGAACGTTCTAATAGCTTGGGCAGACACTTGAATACGGCCGTAGCACTATAGCTCGCCATCTAAATGGAATGGGCTGCAGCAAAGTGATGTGTCAGTGGACACCTCATGCGTTGACCAACCATCTCACATTGCACATCCGACTCGTCACATTTTGGAGAAACTGGGTTGAACTACGGTACCTTATTTATCGTAAAGCCCTGCTATTGTTCCGTCAAAATCCTATCTCTCTACACCCTACAGCAGCATCCGCGGGAGTGAAAAATTCAAAAGCTACAGGCAGCTCAGAAGGAACTTCACCGATTTCTTTCATCGCCGCTTTCATTCTTTCTGGCAAGAAGGCATCCAGTCTTCGCCTAGCAAATGGTTGCGTTTCACTTCATGATGGTGGTCATATGGATGGTTGTTTGATTTCTTTAATGAATAGCAAATGAATCAACAAAAGTGGGAAAATGCGGAAGAAGTTATGGAGCAACTCCAATAAAAAGAAGCCACCAAAAATATTTGTAAAATGAAAATTAACGGGATTGGTTGAGGCTGTAGTGGAAGGCAACATGTCAGTAGCGCCATTTCGCATGTCACAACACTAAAATATGGTGTTACCAAACAGAATTCAAACCCAATGTTTCTGTATCACAGACTTGAGCCGTCACTATTCCTTTCCGGGTAGAGCACGCTCGCGTTATATCATCGAGGCTCTCGTTCTACCCTATTCCGGAAAGAAGTGGCGAATTGAGTTCAAGACACAAAAATATCATATTTCAAGTTTTGCTCGTATCTCAGCATTCTTGTGGGTGTATTTCATATTGTACCATACCGTTGAAATTAGGCACCAAATCAAAAGTTCAAAAGGGAGTTATTCTCCAACGTCGATAATGTCCATCAACGGATCTGTAAATGTAGTGGAGAGATTCATTCACAATGTTGATACCGTTACAGTCATAGTCGCGACTATATACCTCTCCTGCCTTTATACTGTATCAGACAGGATGTGTATATGCGGTCCCGTCGCTCTTTCTCTAGGGATTTGACATGCCATCTCGTCAGTGCCTAAGAGCACTCCGTGTCACAAGACCATCAAGGTTTCTAGCGAAGTTGCTAATGTATTCGTTCATATTAGAGTTGGAGAGGGATAGCGGATTAGGGCGGTCAACGGTGTGTAAACCACCAGTGTGGTAGTTTGACTCCCTCACCAACGAACCTTACAATCCACATGTAAACGCATCTATCCGTCTGTCTCCAAATTTGCAAGGATCGACTCGATCAGAAGTCAACGACATTACAAAGATAATGTAAGCTCCAAGCAGCAACCGAAACATCATGTATAGTGATTGAAAATCTTCGTGGATAAAAAAATGCGAGAAAACGTATCCAATACGAGCAATACTACGGTCCCTACACTAGATATGATGACGGTAATGTAAATATACAAACACTACCATCATAATGTGCTTTTTCCAAAAAAAAATTTCATTCTTGTCCGTCTGGTATACGTTCTTTATGATTCGATTGAATAATCATGGATATCACTAATGTCCTGAAAAGTCTCAGCCGCTTATCGTAATTACTTTTGCATGATCCCAACCTATGCCCCGCGTTCAGAACTGGACACAGATTGCATGGTGCAAAAGTAATTGCGCTTTTGGCGCAGTCTGAAGTCGCAATTTCTTTTGTGATCTGCATTAATGACGGATGATGTAAATTGCTCAACGTTAAGATCTCGTGTAGTCTCAAGAGGATCAGCTCTATTGATTGCTCTTGGTTGGTCGTTGCCAACTTTTTATGACCGGCCACTACGTTCCTCATCTTTGAGGCTCTTGCCTTCATTACAAAACTTATCGAATCACCACTGCACTGAACTATTGTTAGCATATGGTGAACCAAATACGTTATCGATAGTATGACTGCCTTTGCTGTTTTGAAATCCATTTTTAATTCGAATAAGAAAATCGCTCAAATGTGCTTTCTGTCTAGCATCCTTTCCATAGTCTAAAATAAATATGAAATAAACAGCATAATAAGTCACTAGCAACAAGACATAAGGTGAGAAATGTACATTGAGTTGATGTATAAGATGACCACATTCATTCAAGAATATATTCAAATAACAAACGGTAAATTTTAGCAATTCATGAGTCCCACTTCTTTGACATCAATCTGATGATTGTCAATATACGAAGGGACTTCCATTTATCACTTATGACGCATCAATTTTCTCTGAAGCAACTCTTCAATGCAATATACTTCATTGGCTTTACTTATGTCTCTCAAGTTTGTAAGCGGTGGATGTCGCTCTAACCTCTGTAATGTTGACTCTTCCTAAAATTCTCAGTGGGCAGTTAGAATTTTTTTTCATTCGTCATGTGAAAGCTATGAACACTGTCGATTTCGCCTCTCATTCAGTCCCCAGAGAAAAGTTGTACTCGAGCCTGCTCAGACAGCTTTTTCGGTTAGAAAATTATTGTGACTGGAGACCTATTCTGTGCTTCTTTTTGACTAATATAATGCAAAAAATTTCCTCGGCTGGTTCATTCAAAATTTTAGAGGTTGCATACTACACCGCGTGAGAGAAAAAGGAAGTAATGAATAAATCTATAGTAAAAAAGCTTGTACCTGTTTCTCTTAGCGAATTTCGTTTCGGTCTCAAGGAACCAAAAAAAAATCGTCAGAGCTTCATTTTCGCTTTCAATAAACATTTGCGTGGATTAGCGATATTCCGTTATCATTGATTAGCCAACGCTAACTTTCAATAAATTTTGTGGTTTCAGTACAGTATACACAGTAGAGATCATAAAAACTCATGTTAACTTATCAACCAAGGCAAAATTGTTTCGAGCTCTATGAAACTAGTCCGTCATGCACTGCACCCCGCATAGATGATTACTAAACTTACTAATCTTCGTCTGCACGTTGAAAATCTTCTTGTTTTATGACGATGATATGCTGATTTTCTGTGGCCCATAACATATGCTTTTTTCTGTTATTGCTTTAGAGCCCATATTTCAAACACGAAAGCTATTGAACGAGCGGGGGTTTTTTAATGGGGACACAATGGCATTCCCAATGAATCGTCAGTATTTGTGACTACAGCGCTCACATTGGAAAAATTTTATCTTCTAACAGATGAATAAAGCGTAATATTGAATAAAAACAGTTTATATCCTCAATTCTATGAGGCGAAATGTTCTATAAGTCTACCAGTTCTCAACTTTTCAAGTACCGTTGCACAACGACGTCGCACAACTTTCTCGCCTCTTCAATGTAATGCATTTGAGTGACGCAGCCCAAGAAAAACTACCTTATGATCCCTTTGAGAGGATGGTGAAATAACGACGTTCTTGTATGTGTGCTGCGTCGGTGAACTCTCATGCTGTGATGCTTCTCATCAGGAACGTTGATTTCAACATATTTGCATATTGGCAAATTACATACATGTATAGGAGGAAGACGTTCACATTTAAGCGGCGCTAGTCCAAGTAACTTTTCAAATCGTCCTCATTAATTGTAATGTGGTGAGAAATCTACGTGCTATTAAATTCACCAGTTTTCTTGGCAATTCCTCAGCTTCACCTGACATGCGATGCTCCCGCCATGAAGAAAGAACAAGCAGTAAATAAAACTGAAACATTGTGCATCATCGTTCTCGTTGCAACGTCTGTATTGGCTGATACTAGATGTCGCCTATGCAGGTTTGAATCGCCGTTCCAATACAATGCACATGGGAATCCCACAAAGCAATAGACGTGGCTACTTTTATGAAAGCAAACTGCCAATGTTTTCTTTCCTTCGGAATGGTTCAATTGATGGAGGGTTTTTTTTTTCGCAAAGAAGAACGAACATCCACAGTTTTTCTATGGCAAGTATGTTATTATTTTTATATGGGGCTTAGTCTTCACTTAGACCTTAGCAAAATTTTAGAGATAGCAGAATGTGAGTTGAGGCACAATAGGACTTCATCACCCTATATCCTCAACGTGGTTCTTTTCATCAAGAGGTTATGAACAGTTATCGCAGGATTTCTCTAACATCACATAGTCTTTTTTTTCGACGCAAGGTAACTTTCTGCAAAGGCTTCCGGTTTATTCATTCCAGTTTATATGCAATAGTCAAATTTCTAAATTCTGAGTTATCTAGTTTTCTTCTTCACAGCATTTTCAATAAGAAGTGCTTTCCAAAATCAATTAGGGAAATTGCTTTTTGCATCTGCGCGAATGTTTTGTCGGCAATATCGATGGCAAAATAATTCTTGTTGAGTAAGATATCTTCATATTCAAACGTTTTAATCGGTTTTGTTTCACAGAGCAGTTCACGAAAATGAGATATGAAACCCATTAATTCGCTATTGCATGTGTGTACCTTTCAAATAGTGAAATCTTGTCAATGAAAACTACATTATCTTGTTCATTAGAGCATGTCTCATTGGTTTTATGCGTAAGGACATATACAGAAATAAAAAAATTATGCAGGGCCCGTCTAGATTTTGTCTGGCCTTAATGGCCTTATTTTACGTTTTTTTGTCGACTGTAGCTGTTGCTGGACGAGAATCCCTAGTAATTTTTCAATATATATATATATATATATATATATATATATATATATAAAAGGATAAAAAGCTCTCGGCGTTGATCAATCCCTGAGGGATGCGCCATGCATTCGACTTCAATTTCTAACTTCGTTTTGAGGTGATTGAATGCACATCTGGCCTTTACAATGACTCGCGGAGGCCTCCCGCTGAACCGAGTCAGTGCTGCTTATCCTCCCAGAGAAGTCTGAGACCTGTCTGGTACCAATTTACCGACCCCGGAGGGATGGATGGCTTGGTGAGCCATGAGCGCGAGATCGATCCATTGACCTCGTGTGCGACGCAGGGCACCTCTAACCACTGCGCCACATGCGCTCTATATATATATATAGTGATGTGATTAGATTAGAACTAAAGAGAATTATTTTATTTTTGGAATCCTGCAAGCTTTGATCTTTCTCTTTTGACTTTTTGAAGTGTTCAAGCTGAAAGCTTATGATAGTTTTGATTATTAATGCCGATGTTTAATGGAAAGTCGGATTCTTACTCCTTTCACGTTTACAATAGATTTGAGGGTGTTATTTTTTTCAAAGAAAAAATCATTGTCAAAGCTTTGGAAGTTACGGCCTATCAATTTTTGTGAAACCAAATTCTCATTTGGAGAGAAATTATATCCCTCTTTCTATTGTCTCTGCATCTGATGTAATTCGGTTCGTGAGGTTGTGTGCTTTCTAGATCTGATCTTAATAGGATTTCGGTAGAACAGACGATACAGAAAAAGTGAACGTTTAGCTATATACTCTGGTTTATAAATAAAATCGAGTCATGTGTGTTTTAATCAACAATATAATACATAGCGTAGTACAATGAAGCACCATTCGCGCACACTTGGTCATCTGTTCGCTCCTGTCTGCACTTATGCTGCCTAGCTCTCGTTTTTAGGGATAGTGATAGCTGCTGATATTAATTATGGGCAATGTTGACAGTTCATCACATTGGTCTTTCTTTTATTATGTTTGTTTTTCGCCTATATTTTCGTACCTCTTCATGTGCAAATATAAGCAGTTGTGCTAATATGTTGACAGTAGTCAATGCGACAACGTGAAGATGGCACGTCATCACAATAACTCAATTTTTCCAGTTCTAGTTTTCCCAGTTAGTGCAATGACTCCTGTATATAACGCAGAACTCCACAGTCAGATCAATTTCTTGGAAGTTCTTTTCGTTCCGTTTGATAATAGCTTAATACCTAAATGGTTTGACGTATCATCGGAGTTCAACGGTGTCAGCGAATATTATGAAGTCGAATTTCAATCTGATAGCTCAGCTGGGCACTTAGTCTATGCAATGACAAACGCCACTAAGCTGCCTTTGGGTGTTTTATCGTCAAATAACATCGTGAAAAAAAGCGTAGTGTGCTTTGTGTCCTTCGTGAAGCATCAGTTGCTATTGGAGAGCGCAACAAGGGCAATTAAGCGTGTTTCTAATGCTTCACTGGTCGATGTTTAACTAAATTACGAATGGTATTACTGAGTGATCTGTTAAAGTAGTCAAATGACTCATTCTCAACGGTCCTAACTCAGCACAATTCTGATTAAGTTTTCGCATTGTTGTTTGAGCAGTTCGTTTCATATCTAAGGAATTCCAAGATGTCGTGCTTAGTCGTTACTAAGCCAAACAGGATAAACCCCTTCTTTCTCGAATGAGTACTGCATGCTGTTGGTTTGCGGGCATCATAACAAAAACGCCGCACCTCTACTTATTCCGAACAGTCGTCCGTGAAAGGCCTAAAACTGCAGTCCTTCGATATTCAAAAACATCGTCACCGCAGTAGACGGTGGAGGCAGTTTATATATGGGAAATCGGAATTCATAGTAATTTATGGTAAAGCTGGATTGAGGGTTTGTTATATATAGCCGCTACGAATGACAATTGCACATTTGCTCAAGCCGGTTATGTGCTGTTTATATCACACATTATTCATGAATATTCAATGATTGAATGAACCAGTTCCGATCTTGTGACTAAACTCATCATAAATTTTTTGCCGCCATCAATCGCAGCTGTTCCCAACACTCATCCCATCATTGACATCGCTCAAGTGCTCATTCAAACGTTTTGGCGCCTGAGCAGATCTTAGTCATCAACGATCTTCTATCACTGCTTACTTTCTCTCTATATATTGTTCTTGTTGATAGCGAATTTCTACAATGGTCTTAGACAGTGAATACCTGCTCTCTAGTGATAATGATTCTTTGTGTTACATCCTGTTGAATATGTAATTCAAGCAGTTAACACCGTTGCATTGCAAAAAACCTGGTGAAATGTATCAAAATATGCGACAACAAATACGAGAACTTTGATTTTCTCGCAATTCTCGGCTTCTTCAAGGTAGTTTTGGGTATCGAACATTGATATGCAACGAAAAATTCATCATTTTTGCTGTTTTCTTCAAATTGAGAATGAGCTGGACATCTGCTGACCTAAGTTTAGCTCATAGATGATCACTGCTGTGAACTGAGACCTCGCCAGAAAAAAAGAAATCCTACTCATACAGCAGAATCCCCAAGCATAGCCGAAGCACCACGCTAACAGATTGAGTAGCCAAAATTTTGTTTTTACAGAAGTGAAAGCACTACAAATTTCGATCATAACTTTTATCACTAAATTATCACAATGGTTGTCACCTCAACTGGGTTTATAAAGCGAAATCGCACACCCGACCAAACCGTTAAAGGTTAGTGGCTGACAGATATCATAGAGATATTGAAGAATGAGTGGTGGTGCGAATGTACCTACCTCAGTGGTGTAGTGATAGCACACGTACCCGGTATGGATGAAACGCGGATCCGACTCCTTTCTGAGGTCGTAATTTTTGCTCACCACTCAATTCTCTTAGGTTTAGATTAAATAGCCTTGTATGCAATGAATGTGAGCAAACGAGTCAAATTCAATAAATGCTGGGAACCGAACAATGTATGTGATGACCGGTTATGTGAAAAATAATGTTATATTGAGGATTCTTTTATTGAAGCGTGAACAATGATTCTAGCGAGTATCAAATAGTTTCCTAATGATGGCGGAACACTTAAATTGAATTTTGAATTTTCGCGTATCTCTGAACAAATGGCATCAATGAGTTTTTGGGTGTCGTTGGTCTCACCGTCGCTTGTCGGCTTTCCGTATATATAGTTACTAATTCAGTGTCTCGTAAATGACTATGAACAATTAGTTGCCTGTCACCATGGATACCAATAGAATCCAACTCGATTCCACTCCGTCATCCAATATTCAGATATTCCAATCGATCAGGTTTTGATACTGATAGTGCTGGAGTTTCAAATTGTGAATAATCGCTCTTCTATTACATTAACATCAAGCCAGGTTATTCATTCCCTGAAAGTTGCAATGTATCTATTCGACTTTCAAACACTGTTGTTAAATTCATGGGCGGAAATTGTAAGGTTTTTTTGTCTTGATTTTCCAATAGTATGAATAGCCTTTTATGAATGCTAGACCAGATTTACGCATGTATATACGACTTGCACTTTGAATGACCTTTCAATTTCGTTTCTATATAGTCAGTCATTTTTGCTACATCGTTTTTGTTTCTCTCCTTATTCGATGTAGTGCCATTTAGAAATGTTCGAAAGGCTAAAAAATGTCAGTTTCATACAAAAAGTTTCATTTCTTCATAGAATCACCATTATAGATACAATCTTATATTTTATTTTTCAAAAACTTTTGTAGTACTTTTGGGCAGGCGACTTTATCTTGTAGAACAACTGAAGCGTAGATTTCATCGTTGCATCTAAAAAAAAATTATATTCCTCTTTTGAACTTTTAAAGACTATGAGAGTCATTGTGATACCCACCGCGCGACGTCAAATCTCACTCAGCTGCTGTGATGGCGGCGTCGCATCTCGTGGGAAACAGACAGACAGCCAGACAGGCATGCACAGACATGCAGAGCCGGTTGTCTGACCGCCGCGCTAGTGACGGCGCGATGTCGCCTACCTATCAACGCTCGTCCTCAAAGGGATACCTAAGAATTTATCAGACATGTTAATTCTTTGGTTAACTTGATGCTGTTTCCACAGAAGAAAATAATATGAAGAATATTTTTTATACAATGTGGACTTGTTTTTTTCATAAAACCAAGTATAGTAAGTAGCTATGGCCATTTATGATATGTTTTCAAGCGGCAGATCATCCTGCAGCGAAAATATATTGACTACGACGTTTTATCACTTCAGTCTTCTGTCTTGTTTTATTTATTATCATTCACTGGAATCAGATTCAGATATTTAATGATTGGGAATCAGTGGCCGAGTTGTTAGCGATGCTTTCCGGACTCGACATGGAATTGACCCTACGACCTCCCAACACTCTCCGGCAATCAAAAACGAACGCCCTACGAAACACCGCAATCTGGCTATTCTCGAGATTGCAAGAACAAGTGCTTGATCAGTAACCTACGACGTTCGTGAAGAAGATGATCTCCAAGCAAGCTAGGGACAAACCGAGTGCTAGAACTACGGGGGCTCGCACAGTAGAAGAAAAAGCTCAGGCACTGATCAAATAAAGTGGTAATGTGTCATTCATAAGATAGGATTTGGTCGACCGGCCGGTAGTTTTCAACATTTCATTCATCGACTCAGGGATGCTCATTATCTTGCGTCTATCGAAATTGCCTCAATCGTGCTCATATTGTCCCTTTAATGTGTCCCTCATGATGTTCGTAGGCGCTCGCCATTCGCGTTTCCGCTGGAGCTGCAGTAATGAGGCACGTGAAAAGGTCGTTATTTACTCTCTAGAATTTTCTGATTGGCTTTTGGCTTTTGTGTTTTGTGCGTTTCATTCTCTATTCTGTCAAATAAATTTACTTGAAATGAACTTAATCCAAGACGTTTGACTTTCTTTTAGAACTCCTATCGAATGCTTAATATAAGTATGCATTACTAACACATTGGTTTTGGGATAAAGCTGTTGTCTCAAGGGAGAATTGGGAACAAGATAGCTTGGTGAGGATTTTGCATACAAAAAAAACATGTGTTGCTTGACAGAACAAAAGAAGTTTCGTTGTTCTTCCACTTTTTTCAGCATTTTCATTCGTCTTTTAATCTTTTTTTCTCCAGACTTCATGGGATACTTTCCTAAACATCAAGGGTTGTTATACTTTGATAGTCTATTTCTCCTCAGGAACATTTTATCAACTGAAAACTTTTCAGGTTTTTTTGTTTTTTTTTTTTGTTTTATATGAGATATATGAATGTCTGTTTCCCACACTCGCCAATGCAATGTAAATGGACTCGGAAATTTTTCCCAGAAAATCTTATATAGTTCAAAATGATCCAGACTTATGCAGTCCAAAATCATCTTATTACTTTTTTGTCCTTTTCCTCTTTTCAACGATTCCTATCTCAAGCAGCTATGCGATGATAGCAACAAAGCATTATCACTGTGAACAGTTGCCGCATTTGCAGAAAAATCATCAATTATGGCCAACTGTCACCTGTCCATCATATTCATGTGGTCCCATTAGTCATCGAATAACTCGAGCTCATATCGGTAGGGTCTGTTTGACCTCTTAACGCATTGGAGCTGTTCAATTTGCCACGAATAGCCTCGTTTTCTGAAACCGTCTTTCTTAGGATTTTGTTGAGAGTAGCACCCTAGGAACAGATTCCATACCCGTTGTGATGCGCTCCGAAAACTTTGAGAAGTAAATACTGAATAACCTGCTGAGAGTGGGGCTTTGGAAGTAAATCTGAACATCATGTAATAACCCCCGGTTACGACTAACAAAGTAGATTACGAAGAGGAACAGTAATACGAAAGAAAGCTCTCCCATAACCCCCTACCAGTAGACTAGTCTTTTTCATGAGGTTTCCGATTATCAATCCCTCAATTGCCTATAGACAATTGCGTTTGGTTTTGAAAAACCCAAATGCTCAATACTGACTAATGAAGAAATTTTATAAACCACTTCACATTGAGATTTTATAAACCACTCTGACCAGTTGTTTTCTATTAAACCTGACCCTTTAGGGATGAGAGAAACCGGAACAGAAAAAGTAGTTGGAAAAGATTTTCAGTTAACAAGTCGCATTTGTTTCGTCATCAAACGAGAGATTTTCGAAATTAAATTTTTTAAGATAGAAAACATTCAACTCACTAGGTTCAACATTCTTCAGATTTATTTTTGACTAAATAATCCCCACAATTTATATACATTATCGTGACAGCATTAACTCGTAGCCTCGCCATTCCTGTTTCATGCATTTACATAAATCTGCTGGGAAATGAAAGCATTTGAAATGAGCCGTCGCATTGGCAATGAGCTTGTCATAGGATTATCATAAGCACATTCATAGTAGAGCGTTGTAGTACGTATACTTACTACTCTACTACTGCACTCATCAATTTTACCGTTGGGGATACGAGTGGCGGTGATAATGAATAAAGCAATAAGGCTTCTATAGTTGATTAATCCCCAAGTATACGCTAAACTTGCAATCTCATCAGGCTTTCAAGAGGAGAATGAATCCATGTTTGACATATACGACTAATTTCGGTAGCTCTACAGTTTGAAGTTGGGAATTGTATTCTTCTAGGCAGATCTGATAGCGTGATTTGAAAGATCGACTGTCTATTGACAGCGGCATATGTCAATTCATGTAGGCGTCAAAGACTTAGCTGTTTTGAGCGGCAAGGTTGGCAGTTGTTGATCTGGTAGCACTTTGATAAGAGTTTTAACAGCCAAAGGTGCAAAGTCGAACCAGACTATAAGCGTATTTCAGAGTGCCATAGAGCAGTTTTCCGCTTTTTTTCCACCAAGGAATGCTTATTTACGTAAATTAAACATTTTTTAAACACCTTATCAAGGTGCTCGAATGTTTTTATTCTTATACGTTGATTCTATGTCGCAGTACTTCTTCCGTTTCATTGCCTTACAATCGTCAAGCATAGAATTATTGTTCTTTCGTTTTGTGAAACGGCTTGACAATCTGCTATTTTCTTTCCTCGTCGAGTACTTTTTTTGTTTCTCAAGGGTTTTGAAAGCCGAACGATATGGTAAAGGAGCTGTCTGAGCTGCTTCTATAGACTTGCCTCCAACAGTAGAAGCTAAAACTCTAATATATGATCTAATAACATTTTAAGCCTTTTACGAAGCCTGTTATGACACTTATGTAGTACTAGACAAACGTTTCGATCTTTCAGCCTCATCAGTAGCAAGGTGTCTTTCGTTTCAGCCAATCCTTTGTAGGGGAGTATACCCCCTACCATAAACGATTCGACGGCGAATATATTGCACTGCAGACCTCGTGAAAGGCTTAAAAATGTCGTCAGAACAGACAGATATTTAAGCGAGCTCTCAACCAACCCAAAAGAAGGAAAAATTCTAATAATTAAATAATGTGCAAAAAGTAATCCAACAATATTGTAAGATTACATCATAAAGGGTAGAGTGTTGAGGCAAAATTTGTAAAGGAAAAACAAGAAGGTTCACAAGATATCGATGATGGAATGGCATGCCTTACCACTGTATGATGAAATAATATTTCGCAGGATCTTTAGAAAAACGTAGCAATGTGTAGAACTGATACGTTTAGACTATTCCTTTTGAACTCATAATTGCTGGATATGATGATCATAGAAGAAGATGCGGTGCTAAATGAACGCTTTTCTATCATCGTATTCCTCAAAAGATCATATAATCTAGAGTAAAATAGAACAAAGAGAAAATTAAACAATTTGAAAGACCGACCCGCACTTATCCTCGACATGAGCAATGAAAAAGTTCTTGCGAACTATTCTTTTCTTTGAACTAAACTTGCACAAGAGTGGAATATCTCTCTTCAAAATCGATGACTAACGTCTTGACTAGTTCTCCTCCTTCAAAGTTGCTAAGATACATGTATGGGAGAAGTCACCAATGCTCTATGACATACTGTGAAAAATTAATCAGAAATTATGAAACAAGCTTTGTTTTTTCCTTAGTGTCTCACATCACGCTGGTGACCTCTCACATATAAGAAGCTAAAAGGCTCTGAGGAGGCAAATCACAGAAACGTTAGCCATCAACTTGAAGAGAAAACTACAAACCTTGTGAATGTTTTATTTGTAGAAAAAAACAGTCCTTGACAGATTACACTTCAAGAGGAACCACTGCGGAGAAGACAGTCGCTTGTTCTACACATTACTCAATAAGGAATTCTCCATTATGGAAATAACCGTCTTCTGATGTTACGCTGTTCCACTACTTTCATTTGTTCGTTTTTATTGCAACTGTCATCCACGAAAGTGGGTTGTATCCGTTTGAGGCTTCGGTGCAGTTTGAGATTCTGATTGATTTCACCTGTGAATAGCTCATTCACTATTTTATAAGTGGTCTTTTCGAAGTCGCTTTGATATTCTTGAAATTCACTCTGTTGTTCTGCCCATTCGCCGTTCTCTCTTCTCATCCTGTGAATACATTTGTCTTAAGAAATAATTTCCATAAAATGAAGACAAAAATCTACTTAGAGTTACGTGCTTGTTGTGTCATTCGGTTCCATGTCTCCAGAATAGATTGTCATCTGCTTCCATGCATGACATATCGGACTCACTCTCTGGCCATTGTAGATTCAAAGGTTTATTGCCTATTAGATGATATCGATTCACCATGACTACATTTCCTAGGATTTGTCGGCTCATCGGCTTACTAGGAAGTAAGGAGAACATGAAGTAAAAAGGTTTTAGCTCGGTATTGATTGAGAATGAAGTAGTGTGGCAAAATAAGAGAAAATATGCTTCAAATTGGGTATTAAGAGTGTTTGGAATTTTCAATGAGAAGATAGACTGTCGCGATAGTCAAAATGTTTTGAAATGTGCAGGAAAAATAAATTTATCTGTCGAACGCTGAAATTTCGCAACCAAATGAGGGAATTGCATGACGAGTCATCAGTGTCAACATATGTTCCAGCGCTATGGCAAGTCAAAAGAACTTTGTTGTGTTTGTCACGATCTTTTAACATTCACAGACAACTGCTATACGGTAGTGCAAGTTTCGAAAAGTTTAGTATGCAATACTAGTTACAAATCACATTGAAGTCGGAATTAATACCCTCTTTTTATGTCCGTAAAAGCCATTGACTCCTCTAGAATTAGTACACACATGTGACAGCTATAATTTCATGTAACATCACTCTTCAGGAATTCATTTTTCTGCGAATAAATTAATCGCAGACAAGGATATGACCCTCTCTGTCGAAATCACTAAACTAATTAGAAGTTCTCACTGAGTGAATATTTCGCTTGTCTAGGTTTCTAAATACATTTTTGGTTGTCGAATGTGCGGCCGAGACGTTGTTTTTCTCTTGAATACTTTTACTTTTACTCTTGCTGAATTTTTCCTAGAAACTTCTCTAGAGGGAAATTTTCTATAGTGCATGACTATGATGCAACAATGATCAGAATCGCACGCGTTCATCGGTTTGATACACGCATATTAATTATGCCGTTCTTCGTTCTGGACTTAACGGCTAGCAAAGCTATTTTATAAATAAGTTGATGCAATCGACTATTTTGAGACCTCGCTCCAGAATAATATATAAACTGACAATGTATTGTAAGCCTTTCATGAGGTCTGTTATGGGCACTTATACAGTGCAATACACATTGTCATGCATTCGACGCCAAACACAAGGTGTTATGTTATTCTTTATTCCAAAGCAGACGTTCCGGCAGTTCACCTTCTTCAGAGCCTGAAAAGGTCAAGTTGTCTACAATCCAGTCAGTCAAGCATCTCCAATACTCCCTTAGAAAAAAGTCATCAGGCCTAGATTTCAATCGCATCAAGCACAAAATCAACTCCCAACATACTCACCGCTTTATGTATGTGTTCCAACGAATGATTCAAGTGGAGACAACCGGAAGGACATCACAGACTCGTAATGCACCCTACCCATCAAAGCAACAGTCTTATATACTGGCTCATAGCACGAGTGATAACGAGGCGTAACGCGACCAGTCAAACTCTAAACTATAAACCGCAGGGAAGAATGCCTCGTTATCATTCGTGATAAATAGAAGGATAAAGCTCTCGGAGTTGATCAATATCTGAGGGATGCGCCATGCATTTGTCTTCAATTTTCAACTTCGTTTGAGGTATCTGGCCTTTACAATGACTCCATGGTGTCCTCCCCCTGTTATGAGTCAGTGTTGCTTATTCTCCCAGACGTGTCTGAGATCAGTCTGATACCAATTTATCGACTCCGGAGGGGTGGATGACTTGGTGAGCTATGAGCGCGACATCGAACTATCAGCCCCGTGTGCGAGGCAGAGGATCTCTAACTATGCGACACATGCGCTCTTTACTCGTGATATGAGCCAGTTAATAATACTGTTGTTTTGATGGGTTGGGTGCACTACGAGCCTTTGTGATCTCCTTCCGGTTGTCTCCACTTGAATCATTCAGTGACACACATATAAGAAGTGGTGAGTATGTTGAGAGTTGATTTTGTGCTTGATGCGATTGAAATCTAGGTGCGGTGATTTTTTCTAAAGGAGTAATGGAGGTGTTTGACTGATTTGATTGTAGACAACTTGAACTTTCCAGGCCCTGAAGGAGGCAAACTGCCGTAACGTCAGCTGTTGAATAAAGAATAACATAACACCTCGTGTTTCATCGTACGTTGAGTGCAAAAAGTTTCTCGTCAATTATTCTATGTAAGGAGTAGATTCGCGAGGAACTGGCTGAATGGAAACTGTATGAGTGCCCATAACAGACTTCATGAACGACTCATTATACATTTTCGATTATATTTTATAAAAATCTTTGTAGTTCTATGCACTCTCATTTGCCAGGACATATAGTGCAGCAGTTAGAGGTGTCCTGCAATACAAATGCTTCTTAAGACTATTCTGCTCCTCAAGAAAACCAATTTCACCATCTGTCAGCAGATTGATTTTAAACGACTTTGCGAGAATTAAATTGTTGTCTTGATGCGATAGACCATCACAAGCCATTATTTAGGTCTTTGTTTACTCTCGTCCACTTATACGATGTTTGATGACCTCAAAAAGTCGAGTGTCCCTTTTAGGATTTGTCGCAGAACGTTTCATCTTTTATTCGCCTTATTGGCTTTGTGCATCGTCTAAAAAACATTCTCAGTACTCCATTACCCGCAGAGCGAAGGGCGACTACATGTAGACAAACAGATTAAATTAGTTTCTTGAAAAATTTTCGTGTAAACCAAGAAAATCTTTTTTTCTGTGCTACATTTTCGATAAGGATTAAAGTGTAAAGCGTTTACTGAGAATATTTTCTTCGCTAACAATGGTCAAAAAACGAGCATATACTATGAAAATAGACAACACTATCAAACCTATTGAAATTTATAGTCCTCAGCTGTTGAGTTTTATTATTAATAATGACATCGTCATCACTTTTGATACGGTCCAAGTAATGAAACGCTCTTATGTCAACAGCACGTCGAAGGCATTCCTTACTATGCTCATTGATTAGGGCATTCGCTTTCTTGTTGCCTTTGAGACCAGTTTCGACTAGTTTACACTTTCAAGATTATCGGGGGTGATGATTGTCAACACAGCTAACGTCTACAACTAAGGTCACATTCAGCGGAACCTATCAGTAGTTCTCATATGTGCATAAGATGTATTCAGATCTATTGAATTCCGATAAAATGGCATTATTTTTTGCTATTCATGGACCATTTTCTCGATACGATTTGTATCATACAAAAATAGCATCGACGTAACCACGTGTCGGAAAGGAGAAATATCAGTTGTATTGCCGATTTCCTTGTCAGTTCATCGCCTACAGGAATTCTAGCGCTTATCAATGAAGTTTGTCATCCAGACGACTTGCCTCATTCATGGGAGTGGTGGTTCTGTCACGAGCTACTTCGTTCTCGTGGCTCATTGTTTGCCATCGACTATCGGCCCTTTTGCACTTTAGATGTCTTTGAGTGATGCGTTTTTTGGGCGTCTTTTTTCAATCTTCACTTCCAACCTCATATCTCTACAACGTCTCTTTGCTCTGCTTTCATGTATTCTTTGTCGTGTCTGAGTGTGTGCGTTGGTGTAATTTGTAATGATCATACACTGTGCTAATAGATGTTATCGAGTTGTTCTCCCTTCGACTTTTTTCCAGAGTTATCCTCCCATTTACATTACTCGGTTTCGTGGCAAATTTCTCACAATCTCTACTGCCATGTACTAAGTGTTCTTTTGAGGCCTTTTTGTTGTTCAAAAGTAGCGTACAATAGGCGGTTCGCTTCGAAACCGGTACCGAGTAGCAAGAATATTTGCGCTGATTACCACATGTTACTCGCTTATTCACCTCACCCCATCTCGCTGACTTTTCATTTCAACACAAGAAAGAGTAAAGACTGGAACTGCCGTCGCATAATGATCGTATGCCGTCTGCCCATTAAAGTTGTTGTTTTCACTTTTACAGCTATGCGTTTCGTCTTAATCGAAAGGGCGTAACGGCTTATTGGTACCCACCAACCCACAGCGAAAATTCAAGATTCATTTTGAATGAAATGATCGACGTTATGAATTAACATCGTAAGGATTCCGCCTACTGTTCGTATTCACATAACATTTCGGCTTTTATATCATCCGTGAGCGGTTGGTTGATTTTCTTTCCTACTTCTGCTTTTGATGTCAGCCTAACATCAACTCCGAAGAAGTAGGAAGCCTGGCCAAGGATCCATCGCCGAATCTATTCCTTGGATTCCTTGGACCTGGACTGGAATCGAAGACCTAAAAACGCCCTTGCAAGGTTACGTCAGAAAACCAAGGAATATCATACGCACGACCAGCAATATATTATTTGGAATTTGTGCTGGGGTCCGCACAACTAATGAAGACGGACTATCTAAGTACCTAAGTTTCTGAGTAAGTAAGTATTAACATACCAATTTCAATGAAGAAATGAATGTTGATTAGACTGAAACAGTTCACCAAGGTCATTCGAAGGCGAAATGTGTTTTTTGGCTATGAAGATCAGTTTGATCAAGTAAACTTGTAGCGTTATTACTGAGACTGGAAGAGGTGTCGTGTCACTTACTTAAGTAATGACTAAGAGATGTTGGGTAAGATACCGTGACCAAACTATTGTCTGTCATCGTACTGCAGTATACTGCACCGTTCCACGAAACTGCATTGATCCTTGCAAACCTGATTGTCGCAGTTCTTCGCAGAAATGATGTTTGCTCTTTGTATGAAATATGTAATTCGTTTCAAGTATTTCTTCATTCTCCATTTCTCCCACATGAATTATCTGTCGTCAGTATTATAAAATTGAAGAGATAAAAAAATTTGCGCTACTGACAATAAATGCACCACTGAGTGGCACTGAAGCAATTAGCATTAAATTTGGTTTAGTAGGGAGGAATTCTAATTATATGTGGATGACAGGGTATATGGCTCAGTGAGAAACGGCTGCTACTCCGTTGTGCGTTGCAGGACTCGGTAGCATAATCCTCGTCGACTTGTTTTGAGGATGAAACTCGTCGTTGATCATTCCCACTCAAAGCTGTCATCAACATATTCTTTTCATGTTTTATTATTGGTGAATTCGAATTGCATTGACTGGCGAGAGCCCAGATGTCGATGAGCCGAAAAAACGACGAAAGCGACTCATTTTATCGACATTGGTGGTGATGTAGTGATGTTGGGAACAATAGGGTTGTACGGCTGCTTCGTCATTACAAAATGCATTTCGTAGATCAGATGACATCCTTCCTGGGCTAGTAATTCTATAATTCTCTATCAATTAAGGTATTAGTTTAAAATCTTTCTCACAAAAGTTTCAAGAATGAAGGACTTGTTTCCTCAATGAATCGTCGGTAACTTTTTCACCGGAAAATTTCGCGAGATAATTTGATAAATGAAGGAAGAGGTTTTTCTTTTCCATTAGTACACTTGCTACGTGCTATTTCTGTAGCTTCGCATATTGCGCTTGTCTTTGCCAATATGGAGAGTGCGAAATTGTTCTACATTTCTTTCTACAAAAGTTAGTAGTTAGTAGTTTTTTGCTTCTCTATTTCCTGACGTGTCGGCTAGTGATTTATTCTCCCACTATGCAGAGTTCTGTTTGTCATAACGCGAGCGATAAAGTTTCGGTGAAGTGCACTGCTCGAAAAGGGAATAACTAGTCAGCACTGGAAACCAGTCAGCACTCATGAGATGTGGATATGATGCAATTCATACAACTGAAACATGAAATTTATCGCCTCATTTGTTTTCTCTCATTCTTCACCGTATTCATCCATGTTCTATACCCTGTAATGTCGCGCTTCCTACATATTTATTGATGTGGTTAATTTTGTATTTGTCGTTCAAAAGTTCACTGAGTGCTTTACCATTTTGTCATCGTTTCAGGGAATACTTCTTGGTATTTATTTGTCGCATAAAGAAATAAATCCGTTATGCTGGTAGTATCACCAAAACGAACATTTTCAAGCAGAAAGCCTCGGATTAATGAGACCTGGGAAGTCGCTTTTTGTTGGCAAAACAGGATCTCTGTTTGAGAAACGATGGCGATTTGGCAGAGCCCTAGATACGGCTTTTGAAACTCTTTGGAAAAAAAAATCATCGCAAATGAAGCTAGCAGTCGAGTGAACATTGTATTAGAGTCAGCATCGCGCGCTTGTTCTCGACTCCATAGAGACGGGTCATCGAAGTACACCAATAGTTAACATGCTAGTAGATGTGCTTCTATTTTTTCGCTTATAGATGTGCTTCTGTTTTTTCATCAATAGCGTCTTTTCTGTGGAACTTTTATCGAGCTCAGGAGTTGGGAAGTGTTTGTCAATCGAGTCTAGCGAACAATTTACTCAAAGCAGATAGTAAAGCAGGCAGTTTGATGAAATGATGACGTCGTACACTTTACACTTTCGTCGTTTTTCTTTTGTTTTTTTTCGTTCGCTTTTTTTGTCGTCTTTTTTTCGTATACTCTGTCGCTGCAAAATAATCATAAAGATCCTTGTTCTTCAATGATGCGCTGATTTTTTGCATTGCAAAATTATTAGTTATCTCTTCTATCGATCACTCTTATATAGACCCGCTAAAAATGATATAATCTGATAAGGATTTAGCATGTTTTGAGCTGTTAGCCTAGTGGTATACGGGCGCCTGTCTCGTCCTATGAGACTCATCAGTACCACTGTCCCTCGGTTCAGCCGATCCCCTGAGCTTAAATAATCCTCAATAAAGGAATCAACGCCGAGTAATGGATCACCCTAAGTCAGGTGATGTACCTACTACTTACCTCTTCGTCGGTCACTTTTATAGAGGACTATTCAACCTTAGGGATCGGCTGAATCGAGGGAGGGTGGTACTGATGAGTTCCAATAGGACGAACCAGGTGCCTGTATACCGCTAGACCTACCAGCTCAAAACATGTTAAATACTTATGGGTTATCTTTAAATTAGTTATCGTCACATTTCGGTCGTCATGTAACTATTCAGAGGAATGCTGCGTCAATACCCTGCTCACAAAGAAAGAAAATTTTGAACGTCGTAGAGGTTGGAGCACGATATCTTATCAAGCGGAAGAGGCTTGAAGCCTTTTGTTCTGAGTTTTCCCAAAATGCCGCTCGTGTAACATCCTATTAATTTGATGGCATACTTTTAGCCAATTCGTGGTTCAGAATTTCTTCCTCATAGACAAATGCATAGTCAAACGTGGACATGATTAGTTCCTAAATTAACTACAATTCAGTGATATAGCAGAAACAACAAAAAAAAATTGCCATTCCCTAGCCCCTTCACTAATTGATTCGGAATGCTCCAAACGATGAATGTGAACTGTTTATGACTGATAAGAATACCATTTACGTAAGGCTTGTAGCACTCATATTTGTTGAAATTCCTCTAAATCATAATCACTGGATTTCCATGCATGGTGAAGTGTTTGCACGAGCGTAATCTTCTTTAATTTAAGATATCGTTATGAATCACTCTTCTTTTCTTCTTTGAAATCAGTAAAATTAGTACGTTCAGAGTGTGCTATGCTCACATGAATACTGGATTTGTGTACTGATACGTAAAGCCACTTATCTGTTTTCTCACATCAATAACAAAAGGCTCGGAATCGAATTATAGCCATATTTGATGCGAAGTGACCTTCACTCTTCGATCAGTTAATCATTCAGCTAAATCTTCGGACTTTTTCGTCTTTCACTATAATAATTAGACTTATAAGAATGTTATCTTTATTCTATTATGACTGTCAAAAGGCTTTTGTGGTTGAAGACTTAGAAGAACTGGTTTTTGTGGAAATCTTCACCTTAGCGTTTTTTTGAGCAATTGACATAAGGACTATCTGAAAATCAGCTTTCATTAAGAATGATGAATCTAAAAGCGAAGAGTATCTGGCGAGCCATAGCTTCCAGCGTTCGGTTATGTTCGGTTTCTTCTGATTTTGAAGAATTAACAGGAACTCGGTATCTTTTTATAGCAAAGTGAGAATAATTTAATTAGTTGTTTAGAGGATAAGGAAATGAAGAAGAAAGGAAGAATAGGCGAAAAAGGAAATGAGTAGCCGAATTTACTATTCTCACTTGCAGATCATGAATTCTAGCATCATGGCGACTGATACATCCACCGATTGGTTTTATTTGAAGAGATGAAGGGGTACGGTATTCTGCTAGGGTAGTAGTTAGAGAGAAACTTAATGCTGATGCGAACTTTCCTAATTACAAAGGTACATTCGGGAGATGGAGTTTCAATATAAGCTGAGCAAAGCTAACTTATCCTTGTTTGTATGCATTCGATTATATCACACATTTGTTTGTTATATATCAGTTTTTATATTGCATATCAAATTAATCGAAGCCTCAATTAAATGGCTGGATACCTACAGGGAGTTGATACGGAATAGTCCCATTAAGCAAGCGACAGGTCTTGTCATGTAGTGATCGACGTCCTACTCATGAATAAACCCTTGCTCTTTACAGCTTAGCTTAAATATTGCCTCAAAGTACTGTTTCAAACTTCATTTGAAGTTACTGGAGTGAGTGAGTTGGTCTCAGGCAAATGTGGTACTAATTTCGCGACGCTGCTGATACGCGGCTTAGTGGACGTGTGACGAGTTCAAACTCTACTAAATTCAAAATGTACTAGAAACATAAAACCGGTGATTTATGATAAGAGCGATCGAATTTTGATAACTATGTAAACTATAAACAGCTGCATAATGAAATCAGTAACAGCGAGAAATATTCTTTGGGTAGCAGTTTTTTTTCAGAATAGCTTCATCTTACATTGTTCTAAGGTTCTAGATTCTATTGATATTATTATTATAGGTTTAGAGCAACCCTCTGATTGAATATATTAGCATTTGACGGGCGGAGTTATTCACATGACATTGCAATTTGTCTTCAGTGACATCTCACGTCCCATATTCCCTCGGGCGACAAACCTCATTAAGAATTCCATTTACAATGCAACTCACCATGACTAGTGTAAAAATAACTGACAACAAGAGGATGCTTTGCAAAGGATTCCTTGCGACTATTACGAGATGTTAATCCACCTACAGTACTTTGTTTAACGTTCCACTTAACAAGAATCGCTGAAAATATTTTGTTAGTATACAGTGACAATCAAGTCATTCATTCACTCTGGTACTCAGCCATCAGCGAGTAGACATTTCACTTTTTCTTCAGATCTAAATCTCTGAACACTTTTCTGAATTACGAAACGAGCCTCTGTTATCCAAGGGATTCTTGACATGGCATTGTAATGTGTCTGTCATCCAGAACGTTCACAAGTAACATTTCAGACAAAAATCAAAACGGTCTTTTGAGAGTGTTTGTCTGCCACCCTACTATTACTGCCGTAGCTGTGAAGCCCAGTGTTCTCGTTTCCTGTTTCGTGACTTTGGTTTTAGACTGGGATTTTGAGTTGAGAACTGAAGAGCAAGTAATGACTTAAATCAGCATTTCTTGTGCTTCTTCTATCGATCAAAGTCAGGTGGTAATAGAGCCATGACAAATGTTCGAGTAATCAGTCGTGAAGAACATTTTGTTTGTACCCTATGGCCACGAGGTTTCAAATAACTGATCGAATAAAATGCTGTGTTCATATAATAGTAGCCGCGAAACGTCGACAGAAAGAAATACTGCAGCACGTATCATTTCACTTGACGAGCACTGTGGCATCTTCCACCTCTGTCACTCTTAGTAAGGAGAGTGCGAAATTGATGATATGGGCGAAACGAACGAAACGTGCGTAAATCGCTAAGTTGCAACACCAAACCCCCCAAAAGGCCAAATGAAAAGTCTGTGGTATTCTGTTCAAAATTTAACGACTTGACGAGAGCTAGATTAGTGAATAGTGGAATACAGACCACAAAAGTTATGCCTGTCTTAGAATTCTTTTTTGTCGTTTTAGCGTTCACCATCTGATGTCACATTAAGGACAAAGGGTTGATTATTCGACGTTGAATAGTCTTTACGAAATTCGTCACGAGCCTTTTAATCAAGGCAGTGTTTTTCGTCCACACAACCACCAACGAGCCGACCCTGGATAGATTGGGAAGGGAAGTGCTCTGTGAAGACTTCAAAATGTCACATAATTCGTGAAATGATAAGAGGATTAAGATTAAAATCATTGAGCAAGGTTTGCTTAGTCATAGACGAGCGCGCGGGCTTGTGAGTGTTGAACTTCGGGCGAAACTCGCCAGTCACATCGAAATGGGTTCAAAAAACACCTTGTGTAAGAAGAACATAGTCGATAAATGTACTCTTTGAACGTCTGCCTTGCCCTTTACAATCTGCAAGCGATGCTGGAGAGGTTTCAATGGCGTCATCACAAAGACTTGAAAAGGCCGACATCATTTGGCAAAGGTGGTTTTTGTTCGCCTAAAATAGATGAAGAATTTTCAAAAGAATTTTATACACAGTTTTACACACAATATGTCCTCTAAACTAGTATGATTAGAGCGATGGAGCTGAGTTTTCTTCACAAGTGTGTAATTTTGATAGGATTTATTGCAAACATTCTACTCATAATGATAAATTCGGGTTTACAACTGGCCTGTTGCAGCGAAATTTAGCAAGACTGGGATTTTACGTAATGAAAAAGCAACCATTGTCAATGTGTTGATGGATTCGCCGAATATTAGAAAAATGCGGAAGTTTCGCTGTTCAGACTGTATTTCTTTGAGCGCTTACGAAAGACACGACCTTTCGTCTTAGTCAATCCTTCTCGTAGGGAGCCCAACCCCCTTATTGACGCGGCTGTGCAAGGCCGAAGCATGTGTATAGCACTGTAGAAGTACCCATAACAAGCCACATGCATGGCTCAAATCTAACTATCAGACATATCAAAGTATTGTGAAAGTGCACAGTTTGAGTGACGTTTTTATTTCCAAAAAAGAAGAAAATGAAATAGAGTAATATTCGATGACTTTTACTCACGGAGGCATTATCACCATTGGAGTCTGCTCTCGTCTTTGCCACATGCTACAAACTATCCATTGTTTTCAGCTAATTAAGTGGGACACGATGAATCGCGCATCTTTTATATGGCATCTCACACCTTTCTACATCATTGCGTTTATTGTAAGGTCATACCACCGGAATATGAGGTGAAATGAAATGAATTCTGATTGATTATTGATACCCAATATCTGTCAGCATAAGTGGGTTCATTGTCAACAGCGACTGCTCACACCAGACCGTAGACGGTTGGCTGTTGACAGATAACGCGTTGTAGCGTAGAAAGCGTGGTGTGCAAAACGGGCGTCGGTAGTGCAACGGTTCAGCACGCGCTCTTGGAAAGAGTGAGAATTGTGTTCGAATCCCAGCTGACGAAAATTTCCTGCACACCACTCTATATCATTGGGTTTATTATATGACTTTCTTTTTTTTACTACATTTGCTGGAAACGTACCTATGGTTGAATTGCTGAACCCTGCCGTGATATCGGTCTACTCGTAGATGGATTTCCGAGTGAGAATGTCGGACAAAGATGGACCAGTACAATAATACCATGAATTCCCGATGTACAATGTATAGATCGTGTGCTAAATAAGTGCTCAAAAGTTTGGCTTTGTCTAAATCTCGACATGAGTAAAGAAATGCAAAATTTCTTACAAACTTTCTTTTTCTTCAAATAAAACTTGCAGGAGCTTGGTATGTCCTCTTTCGCAAAATTTGAAGGCTAACGTTTCGGCTATCCCGTGTTCGTCAGAGCCTGGGCGTAACATATCATACTATTTCTGATTACTCGGTTAATACTTCATATGCATCAAGAATCCAATACGAAGTAATGCAGCAGTCTGGCAATTTCGAAAAAAACCCACCTTCTTATTACTTTTGGAATAGTTCAAAAATGAATAAAAGGGGAGAGTGCCTGAACACAACAAATGATATGGCGCCTTAGCCAGATTCCTTTTCTAGACTGAATATGGTTCATATCTCACAGTGTGTCATATACGACCCACCGGTCTTACGTACACACTGTGAGAACTTCTCCCTCATGAGTATTAAGAAGGTGGCGTTTTTTTCAAAATAACTGTTGATTCATTTTGTATTACATTCTTGATGCATACGAAGTATTAACGCAATAGTCAGACATATAATATCTAGGCTCTGACGAAGGCGCTGTCGCCGTAACGTGAGCCATCAGTTTTTGAGAAAAAAGACAACCAACCTCGTGCATGTTTTGATTAAAGAAAAGGAGACTAAATAAGAACGTTAACGTTTTATACCACGTTGATGTAATACCCAATGAAGTTGAGTAATTCTCGTTAAACTTACTATGTACTTGGTGAAGCAGGAAAAAAATTGGAATTGCTCTTTACTGCCCTTATTCAGTTTCCGCCTTGTTCGCATACGTACTTCTTCAAGTGGTAGAAAAATATGATTTATCTCGTAAAAGTACAACTTAATCGATTACCGTGTGGTATGGTAGCTTTAATTGAAAAAAAAATTTGTCAATTGAACAAAGAAATGTCTTTAGACAAAGCTTTCCAACATTGCAGCTCAGCATGAACAATGTTATCTCTTAAAGAGTTATGCTCTCTTCTTGGCAATTACCTAAGAAACAAATACGTCAGCCAATGGTTGTCGAGGAGTCCCATCAATACACTCGAATGGAGCCTTTCATGTTTCTTCAGCACATTAAAAATAGACGAATGATTGATTGTTTGAGGTTATGATGATGATAGTGGAAAGGTGAAGAGCACTTAAAAGCGCTCGAGATATTTCAATTCCCTACAGACGATGTTCAACGAAAAGTTAGAGATTGCTCAGAAGGTAGCTTTAGCAATCGAATATTTGGGTGTGGTATTAGAATGCCATATGAAGAGGCTATGTACAGTACCAGAATGTTTGCTAACATTGAGATTTAGCTTGTCTTTCTGCTTAGATATCTACTATGTTCATCGATTCATCCCCAATAGAGTCACCCTCCCCCCCCCCCCGTGATTTAGATGGAGGTTTTCGCAAGAGCAATAGTAGAATTAAACTTAGGATCCGCGGTTCGTTGTCGTTCGAAAGAAGCCCTTTTCAAATAGCTGCTCATCATTTCCATCAAGCCGCTACCTTTCATGACTATTAGGGAGCCAGCTAAAACTTATTGTATTAACCTGAAGGAAGAAGGAGCAGGATATTTCCCATAAAGAAAACATTGAAAATAAAAATTTCGGCTGACTATTTTTTGAGAGAAGCGCATATATTCTACTCCATTGATCATCTCATAGGTGGTTGAATTTAAACGAAAATATAGCTAATGCTTAACGTAGACCATTTGTAGAATTAGGCTTTTTACTCTCTCAGGCAAGTCGAGTTCTAATTTCGCGACGGCTTGAAAACGACGAGCCTTGTTCTTTGTGCGCGTGAGCGGAATAACGACCACCCATGCAATTTGATGCACTTTTGAACAATGCGATAATTTCGTCCCAAAATCGCTAGAGCACTTGAATGGTAATCGTCCTAGTATTGAAGTAATTAGAATTTGGAGAGGACCATGCAATTCGTAGAAGCTGTAAGCTAGGAGGGATCATCAGTTGAGAATTAGCTAAAGCCCCTTCCTATGGACGAGTAGCAATCTGTAGCTTTCTTTGCCGGCTTTGAAATGCCTTCAATAATTACCTTTGAATTCATTTTGCTAGCATAATTTCTTCTCTTATGATAACTTTTGACTCGGCCAATCACTCATGTGACTTCAGTAGTTTCTCTTACTTTTTTCGCCAGCTTTTTCATAGTTCTCTGCAAAAATCTACAATTTTCGTGCTTGGTTTACAGAGCGTAAATGATTTCCGAATGTCGTTACGAATGAGTGTTCGAAGATTTTCTATGACAAAGAAGGCTTTCAAAAATGCAATTTTAATGAAAGACTGATAAAAGAGGTTTTTTTACACAGAAGATTAAATATAAGATTACGGAGATATATTTCACTACTCTCAGAGTGTTAGAATTGTTTCTTAAAGTCTTCAACGTACTGTTTGAAATCAGTGGTCTACAAAGCCAAATCTTCCAACAAAATCGTTCTTGATATTTCATTCTTGGTTTGCTTTGTCATCATGTAATAGCTTAACGTTCCATCACGACTTCATTTATTAAATTAGATATGTGAGAAACGAAGCATTCCATGAATTTAAGCCGACGCCGTAGTCTTTAAGAATCGGCCATGTTGGTAAAGTTTTCTATTGAATGAGGAGTTTTTGGACGGCGAGAACAAAGCTTCATAGTGTCGTCTGGTTATTTCCGTTCAAGAAATAACATCGAATTTAAATTTTTGATGAGGTAAGCATTATGCAGTGCTTCTAAGTTGCCTTAATTCACATTCTTTTTTTTTACAGATTTAGAAATGGAGTTTTTTAATGATGACTGCATCGTCATGAAAATCCCGCCATTATTATGGCGTCGCTACGCGTAAATTTTTCCCCTGCACTAGGTAGAAGTCGCACGAACGTTTTTAAAGGTTAGAAAATGTAAGATAAAATTGGGACATGATGATAGTCAAGAAGCATTTGACATATCGCAGCGAAGATGGCTTTCCTACGGCAGGCGGGAATATTTTCATTAAATAGGTATCGAAGGACTTGAGGTCATCACAGACTTGTAGAAGAAACTTTGCTGTGTCGCAAGTCTTATGAAATTTTTTCTGACCTCAAAAATGTTCGAGACTGAAATTTTGTCAGACTCAAGCAGCAGCCCTACAATTGGAACACCATTAAGTCCTGTTCGATAAATCTGAGCGAATTCTTTTACCAATCTGGTTTAAGCTTGATCATTCGAGAAACTCTAGCTTATTCCGTTTCATGTTCCTCACAAAATCAAGATCTAATCTTGTTGTAGGATGGGTATTGCATCGTACAAGCGAAGATCTTCACATTTCATTGATTTATACCCAATGGATGTAATCACCAAAAACTATGATGCAATGGTTTAAAAGTAAAAATGGGATTTTTTTTTTCGCTTGACTTCACTTCATTCGAAGTCTGCACGTCGTCACAAATGTGCTGAATCAAAAATAATCGTGATCCAGAGAGTTTCTGGCGAGTTTCTTAACGTTTTCTTCAAGCTCAGCTTTACAATCATCTGGTAGAAGGAAGTGTAAGCGGATTCGATTTCAGTGTACATACATCGCGTTCAATCGAGAATTGAGATATGATAAGGAAAAGACAACTGCTAGGTGATTGATGTAATGTCGTAATCCTTCTAATTCTTTACAAAACTACGTCACTAACAAAGTAATAGATGCTGTTACCAGTATCCAGTATCGCGATTTCTATGATCTGCAACGATTCCAATAAAGATGATTGGCGTTGCTGATCCTGTCCGCGATCTATACATCTACAAAAGAATTAGTGCATGAATTATCTGGATAATCGTGTGCGGACGGACTCGTTTGAATTCTACTTTTTCCGGATTTTCCTCCATTTGCAGAATTTGAGATGATTTCTCATGAGCAACACCCAACGGGGAACATCGTCTTCCTCTTCCATTCACGTGATCGTCCGTAAAACATCATCTGGCCTGCTCCTCCATCGTTCTTCGTCCGTCATGGACAACACAGTGGCGCCCGTACGCCTCCCACCACGTCCATCGATCCCTCTCTCTCCCTTGTGCCCTCGTTTTCTCATCGACCTCGTCACCTCATAGGCAGCTGATACCCGCCAACCAATGAATTTCGTCCTGTTCGTTCCTCTTTCCAATTCTCTCTTCTCCTATTATATTGCCATTGTCTTTCGTTTGTTCATGAGAAATCTTCTAATCGATTCAAAAATTTCAAGACTTCAATTTAGCGAGTTGTTCGAGTGTTTGAATTCGCCGACGCTATCGCATTTCATTAGCGATTCGCCCTAAGGCGCACAGCTTTTGTTTCTAGTCGTCCTCTTTATTCATGAGGTAATATCTTTGTTCTGCAAGGTTTTTTGTTCGTTTGTGTAGAGTTAGGATCGCGTGAAAGTAGTGGATTATTCATTGATAAGTTCTTAGTTGTACCTGACTTTTGAGCCTCCGCCCACGCACACTAGTCACTTGCTTACGTTATGAGTCTCATAAGACTCATATCTTGTCCTTCCAGTGTATTCATTGAAATAGCGTACAGATTAAGCTAACTGTTGACTGTGTATTGATTCTTTCAACGCGAAAATTTTCTGGATGAAATGTTTTCTCCGAAGTCCGTTCAGAATTTATGGCGGTTCCAATTTTCTACGCTCAAATAGTTTCTTTCTATATGCGATAATGTTGTTTAGTAAGAAAAGGAGATCAATGCAAAGTTCTTCTCATGTATTGGAAGATTTAAATCGTTGAATTTTCGCCAATTGCATAAATGGAAAGTATTGGGTACGAAAAAGTAAAAAAAAAGTGTTTGGAGAACAAGGCGTCTTCGAATCGTCAGATTGCGAGAACGCTGTTTAAAGAAAGTTTCAAAAGTTCAAAGAACATTTTATATACTTTAGATTCTTCTAATAATATAAAATAGGAGAATTTTTGTGGAGCAGGACTTGTAGATTTTTCACTTTCACTAAATTAGTGACGACATAATCTCATGAATTTTCATGAACATAGAAAAATTTAAGGACCATCGATGTACTGACTGATTTCTGGACTTGCTTTTTTTTCGAAAACCAGCCGATCAATGGTAAGGACGGGGCATTTAGACGAGCGTCGTCATTGCGTGTCATTTTGTCGTTCGTTTTTCAAATTAATCTACGAAAGTTTTCTCAGGATTCTTGTTGTTTTTTGTTGAGCACGAGCTAATTTCTCTCCGACTCTATAGAAGCTTTCTGAGAACTTTTGAGTTCTATCCATAACGATTTCTTAGACGTTTGGTAGCTGATTATTTTTCTTAATTGTCGAAGAAATCGTTTAGCAATATCTTAACTAGGTGAACTCATAGCCGTATAGTTGACTTTGTTAGCATTTCTTGAATCTTTGATTGCAAAAAAAAAGAAATAAACTTTGGTAACGATAAAAGAAGCATGAACAGATTTTTATCAACCATGAGATTCTAATCGGTTGTTAGTTTCTCTTAAACGGCTTGTTTATGATCAAACATGAACTAGAAAAAAAACCCTGTAAAGTCGTCGATTAGCCAACGAACAAATCTATTTTCTATTTTGTTGAATTCTTCATTTTTTTTTGCTATTGTTGAGCTATCAGTGTTGCTTTTTAACTATCTTTGTATTCAAACGGAATTCTTTTTATTTAACCACTACTAGCGATAGTATGTTGTATAAATATACCCAGTATAGTGTAGAGTGATGTGAACCACTTTTGCGTCAGGCAGAACCCGAACCCTCATTTTACCCATTGGGTATATCTTTATGTTCATTATAAAGTTATAGTTCACCATTTAACACTCTCAGAAGAATTTTCTCGCCTGTGGACTATCAGTTTGATAGTAGTAGCCATAGAGCGCTTCTCAAAAGAATCGCTGCGGTTGATAGTACAGCATCGTAAAATATGAACAATTCGTGTCTCTTCGTTCACTGGAAACCGTGAATTGCAGCTTTTGTGCTCCTCCGCCATTTCTCGGCATTCGTAACTCTGAGTGATTCTCCGTACTCGAATCGAATTGTGGTACAACTGAGAATGTGCCCTTTCAGTCGGAATGTCAGCTTTCGGGTATAATTCAGTAAATGACGTCTGTTTTCGTCGCGTGAAGTCAACAGACCGCGTTATACAACACCATAGGGCTTAGATATGTAGAAGTTTGGTCAAATGTCATGTTAATGTCATTCCATGATGCCGTCTGAATGAATTCCCATGATGGAAACTGAACGCAGCTTTGGAAGGAGCGAGCGCCCAATTCACTAAAAGCGCGCCTAGATTTCGTGTCTAAATTAAATGTCATTGGCGGGAAACGTGACGTGAATACTTCCGGTTTCTCTTGGAGTGCCCGAATGATCAATGCAACAAAATGACTATTTTCACGAAGAGAAGGAAAGCTTTGTTTATTGATAAAATGCATAAGATTTATTAGGAATATGAGAAGCGATGACGTAGCGAAATCCTCATGGATAATCGGGCCGAATTTGAACGAGTGAGCTAGGTGCTGAAGTTGTTCGGATGTGAATTGAAGGAGCTATATCTTTCTTATTGACGAGTTTACGCGAATTTGTAGTGAAGCTTTATTTGGCCACGTTTTGGTGATATCGCCTTCTTGAGAGATTGCATGATTCTATTACGCAACAATAATCTCTTATGATGTTGAGATGTATTATCGTTATCTCCGTCGTTTCGTTTGGAAATTTGCCTCTCTTTGTTTGGGAAATAAATGGTTTTTCGATTGAAATTGCATACCTGAAGTGATGTAATTGCGGTTTATTGTGTGGTCTGATGGGCCTCCTGATAATGTGAACTTTTTCGCAAGAAGGAAAACTGAAAAAACGATAGAGATGACTGTTCCCGGGAGACCATGAAAAGGTGGTGATATACACGGTCGCATTTTTTACTTAATGACGTCACTATATTGAGGAAAATTTTTTGAGATCTTGTGAGATTTATAGCTGTTTTTTTTTTGCCGGAGATTATCGCTCATCGAATTTCCTTTAGTTGAGCGATTTGTTATGAATCTGCATGCCTTTTTATAATGTTAGTTGATAGGAGATGAAATCTGAATCCGGATCACGTGTGCTGTTTTGAAAAGTAAGCTCCCGCCTGGAGCAGGCACTTTCACGTCAGCTGAACCAAATTTGGCTATAAGAATTAGAATTCAATGTAGGAGATCTTTCCTCACAGAGTATAAATCTTAACATGAGGAAGCGAATTTTTTGACGAAAATGAAAAAGATTCAGCGCGACTAGATCAACAAGATAATTTGGTTGCTGGGATTGAAGAGAAGCGAATCATTTCATGCTTCAACTATTCTCATCGTTAGTTAGTTAGATTCATACGGACTTCCAGTCGAGATAAGACTACGAATGAAAATTTGGAAATTCACACGCTAGAAATTGAATTCTAAACTACACCAGAGCTTTTTATTTGAAACATTTGTGGAGGTGCATGATTTCTCATGGCGTGCCTAGCAACGTGACGCCTAATTTTTTCTCGGGCTTTCTATGACTTCTGTAGAGGTCATATTGGCAGCATTATCGTGCACTATGGAAACTGCATCCGATTTCGTTATATATTTAGGTTTGTTTTTGTGATTCGTGAGGATTTTCCGACCTCTTATCTATGCCCCATGTTCTTTCTGCAGATCATCCCATTTTTTTTCTTTCATATGCAACTTTTTATGTGATGAAAAACTCTGTCCACATGCCATCACATTCTGCCGCCGTTTAATGAAGTTGTATGAGTTGAACAAAGCGTATTGCGAGGTTTATGTTTCAGTTATAATATCCTACAATGTCCTACAATTTTATAAAAATCATCACATCCATTGGATATCAGAAAACAACGACTTACCTGTTAGAAATGAGCTGTAGATTGCATACAACGCCCCCCAGTTTATGAGAACGGAATCATCTCTGCGCCTCTTCATTGGCTCACTCGCGATTCCCTACACTCTTCAAGAGAAGTTGTTTTCCTTTGCAAAATGAGAACGAAAAGAGTTTCCATGAAGAGAGAATTTTTCCCTAAACAAGTTACGGTTCAAGATCAGCATCGGATACTCTATCAGCCGATTACAGGGATCTGAGAGCAATCTTTCCGTGCTCCAAAATAGACCGTTAGAGAGGGAGTGACCTTTAGAGAAGGCGCTCTAGCTACTATGTCTCATTATACATGAATTTCATAGAGGTCATATTGTCATGAATATGTTAGACCATAGTTTTTATAGGACTTAACAAAAGCTTCATAGCTCTAAAATTTTGCAGTTCCACAAGGACATAGTCTCAGATGTAAACAGGGGGTCGTTCGATAGCGAGGAAGACTGCTGTACTTTTTTGAGACTTCACTTTTTCTCAGTCCGAGATATTAGTTTGGACTGGAATAGAATGGTGCTGGAGTGACGCGTCATATACATCATGTCTATGATTTATTATATATGATATATATTATATATTATATAATTATATATATTATATAATATATAATATTGTATATATGCGCTTCTTTTCATTGACGTCATCTTTTACTTCTTAGAATGGCTGGTCTATTTTAGAGGCTTGACTGCCAAAGCTTATCTAGTAATGATAAGCAACAGTTTTTGAACGTTCTTTGTTGATTTTGAAGCCAAACTCTGACTAATGCCTTTCTATTTTTATCATATTACTGCTTCCAATCTGTTTGCTAGGAAAATCCCTCGAAATTTGTCGTCGAGTTTGAGCCGATAAGCTTTTGCATAGATAAGCTTCTGATGCCTACGGGCACTTCGGTTTTCCCAACAAGTTTTCCGCGCAAATTAAATCTGGCATAATCAGCATAAGTGGCAAACTTCCTGTTGAGATATTCCAACATGATGAAATTGTTTCCGCAAATGTCAATTGAATTTCTGTGTTGTTTCTGTCTGGACTATGAACTTTGGCGGGAAAGCAGTTTGCTGGAGGAACGAGTTGCACTTGACTTGTACATCAGTTATTTTGCCATTGAAAAATGGGGCTGAGTCATGAGCGAGGCTGGAGAAAATGGTTGATGTGCAGTTTTTATGAGCCCCTGTTTTTGCGCAGAAGAGAGACATGTTTGCCTACCATGACGTACTAAAGTCTGACTGGCAGGAAAGATATCAAAAATGGGATTCTTGAAGCACGTGCGATTTTATGTAATGATGTCAGTTTTCGTTTCCACTCGCTTATAAGGTGGGTTAAGAACTAAGCTTTGCTTTTTCTGATTTTTCTTGAATAATTTTGAGCACATCAAGCGATCACTGGATGCATCAGTTGGGTCTACACAGTGATTTACCTACATGCAAAGTCAGTGTTTTTATCTTCCAAAATGCTCCGCTGTCACAAAAATGCTCAGATGCAATAAAACTAGCAAGCTGATGTTCTGCGATCTTCGATTTTTTTAATTCTAATTCGGATTTATTATCAACCGGGAGTGACAGTGGCCAAGCGACGGAGAAACCATGGGTTATGTTTATTGCAAGACACCAGACATACAACATTATACGAAATCAACACTTTGTAATAATACTTGATCATTCTTGATGTTTTTCGTCATTTAGTTGAAAATTTTTGCTTTCTGCTTAACGGAAGCGAATTATAAGGGTGCCACAACTATGTATCATGATGGGTGTCGATACTCTTACAAAGGTGTCCAGCCTTGAATGAAGTCGAAATTCCGACAGGTGAACATTATGTAATATCAGCAAATAGCTTGAGTCAGCAGTCTGAATTCCATGAAAAGTTATATCAACAACTTTTGACGGGAAGCCCTATGCTGTTTTTTGATCAGTGTGTCACACGTGCGGCCATTTTCATCCACCAGTACCTTCTCGAAAATTTTCTCTAGTTTTTCTTATTGTTCTTATGCATCCACAAGTCGTCTATTTATATCTATGATATTTTTTGGAAAATTTTTCAAAAAAATTTGACCGATTTTGATTTCACTCGATTTGAATCCGCTATCGAACTACTCCTGTTACTCTCATGTGGAACTCTTCTAATTCACGTGACAGAGGGATTTTTTCTGGTTATCATAAAAAAGTAGGAATTCAGCTTTATTGAATTGCCGTCGTTGCGTCACCCAGAGTTAGTGTTGGCTTGATTGATGCTTTCATGTTCATTTCAAGCTCTAATTCTTTGTTTATGAGTGAAATTTGATCAAATTTCATCTGTTGAAGCTATTAACTACTAGTACTATTACTGAATTTATTTCTTCAACGATCATACCACATATTTGACGGTTCCAATACTTCCATTTAATTTTTTCATTCGAATCGTTGTTTTGCTTCTGTCATCCACGAGAAAACTTGAGGATTTGTGTGAAGCTTTGACTAAAACTTGACGACTTTACTTTTATAGTGAATGCCGATGAATAACTTAGGGTATCTTTGTCGCTGAGAAGGATCGACGTTGTTATCTGTAGGACTTATTGAGTACAATTGAATACAGAATACCAGTCAATACAGTGAAGTAATGACTAACGCCTCAGCGATCTCAGCCTGTAATGATCAGGTTGATTTGCAGTCTACTCTTGACCTTCGTAATCCAGCAGGAATAAAATCGCTCCTGCTCACCACAAGAAATACTGAGTCATTTCTCCTATGTCGACGTTCTCACATGGTCGATCCTGTGAATGTCGTCGAATGCTGATCAAGCTGATTCTTTTTGGAATCCTGGTAAGTTATTGAATGTCTCCAGGTCCTCACCACAGGCGATCACTAGCCGTTGTGGATTAATGCGAACTTTCCTAGACAACTATGACACCAATTTGGCCACACCTCCGAATGGGTGGAAGGTATGGTTGACCGGGTATGGTGTCAAATCAGTGACCACCCACGTGTTACGTTGTGGAATGTTACCAGGTCTTGACACGCCGTGTCCAGTCATAGCGTCACTTGCGCTTTGATATGAGTTCTGCTACTGTGAACATACAAACTTTATTCCTTTTTATTAGCATGATTTTTTATTTTTGGTGGTTTATTATTACATTTTTGCATATTTTTTTTTATTATACAGAGGGGCGCCTATAGTGCGATAGTTAAAGGTGCCCTGTGTCGCACACGTGATTGATGGCTCAGTCGCACGCCCAAGGATCAGCAAAACTTCCATTTCTCCGGGTTAGGCTAGTTAGCCCCAGACTTGTCAAGGAGAATAGATTTTGACATAATACATCGGTAGCCCACCGTGTGTCATTGGAAGGACTGAATATGCATTCAGTCACCTCTAACGATGCTTAATGAAGTTGAATGCATGACGCATCCTTCAGGGTTTGATCAGCGCCTAGAGTTCTGTTCTTTATCTTATACATTCTATTAGATATTTTTATAGTACTGCATTATGTATGTGTTTATACGACCTTCTTATCCTGAAATGTTTCCGTCTGGTGCACTTATCACAAAAATTGCTGTAAAGTTTACGAAGGATTCTGTAGACACACAGCTGTTAAATCGTGAATAACAAAGTTTTAGTCTGTAAGGACGAAACACGTGTCTCGGGCTGTACAGAGCCCTTACCAGACCACATGACATGTTGGCTTAAATAATGATGAAAGGACAAAGTTTTAGATTACCAATTTTTTGTTTTTGTGCCAAAAGTATTGAGAGACTAGTCTTGTCTCGAGTTAGATGAGGATCATATCGAGAACCTCCTAACTGTAGATCAAGTCGCTGGACGCAAAAAATTTGAATGACAAGAAGAGTAACGTAAATTCGAGTTTTTATGAGTGCTGTGAACTGAGTATTTGTGGCTCTTTGATTTGAATTTTGATTTTAGTTCTGAAGTTCATTAGTCTTCTCAATTTTTTCGTCATATTTTTGCTTTCCTGATTTTGTTTCTCTTGTTAGATTCTCTTCTCAATCAATTTAATGAGCCTCTTTATAATTACAAAGTTTTGTGATCTTTTTATTCTCTTTTCATTTGTTTCTCTTCTTTTAGCTGTTCATTTTATCCTTGGTTCATAGGGAAATCTCCCAAGTTTGAAACAACATTGTATACGGTAATGTTAAAGCAGTCAAGTTGAATGCCTTTTTTATGTCTCTGTTTGTACCTACTTTTTCTTGTTATTCTGCTCTCGATTCTACCAATTATTGTATTGGAAATCATCGTATTCAAATCTGAATGATTAGAGTACTGATAGCTCAGTGCTTATTAATCATGATGAGGATTAACAAAACAGGAGCTGTCACCCCTCGAAAGGGCAGTTGGGCATGGAAGAAACTTTTTTCGCTAATTTAGTACCGGTGAAGAATTTATCATATTTCCCTTTTGTTTTGTCAATCTGCCCTTTTTTGATTTTCAATATGAACATACCCATTGATGTAGAGTGATGTGCAAAATTTTCGGGTCAGCCGAGACCCGAACCAGCATCTCCCTCTATCCGATAGTGCTTGCTCTAACCTGTTGCACTACTGACGCCCATTGTTCACATCATCTCTCTACGTACGAAATGGGCTTCACTAGCGCAACGAGTTAGAGCACGCGCTCTTGGATAGGGTGAGACGTGGGTTCGAGTCGCGACTGACACGAAAGTTTTGCACATCAATCTATAACAGTAGGAATATTTGAAAGTTCATACCACCGCTAGAAGCGGTTAAATAATGACAGATTCATTTCGTATGAATGTTAGCTATTACGTTTTGGATGTGAGTGACATTCGCAAGGTTCAAAAACCTTTTTTTTTCTTTTTTATTTTATAATCTTGTTTTCTCCACATCTGCAGCTCGTCGAGTTATTCTTGTAGATACACTTTCAAAAACGTTCAGTTCCCTTGAAATTCACCTCCGTTGTTTGTTTTCATGAAAATGTTGAAATGTCAGATTTTCTTCTCTGATGGAATCTATAAACATAACTGTCAGTTTCAGGTCTGTTTCTCATCTATCTATGTTTGCTTCTATTCTGTTGTCGATGACTTACAAGCACCTTTGTACCCATAAAACATTGATAAACGGCCTAAGTCTGGAGTGACGGCAGCATGAGAGTTGATTAATTCCTGGATGTCGTCGTACATCCCGTGTCCTCCTCCCTGTCCCTATTGTCGTTCTCCGTCTAGAATAGCCCCAAATCAGCTGCACTCTCTCATATTCACATCAACAGCCACATGCCGTCTGATGTCTATCCCAATCAGCGCTATGGCTTTTCCTCGTGATTTCCTCGCATTGGCATTTTAGCTTATTATGGGACTTTCCCCATTTATAGAGCTCATTTTGGCAAATATTGACTTGGAATATGGAAAAATTCTTTAGGTTTGATCCAGGAAGTGATGGATGCATACCTCATCAAAAAGCATTCCAAGCTGCTCGAGAGGATTCATTGTAAAATTCATTGTTGATTCCCAAATGAGTACGACCTTATCGACAATGGCGTCATCGTATTTTTGATTTTCGACGCGCAAAGTCTTTGGACCCGTAAAGACTCGTTTGGACAAGTTTCATCATGTTAGCTCTTGTTTTTTTCCTTCAGGAATTGAACTTCGTGCTTTTTTCTCCCAGAATCAATTTTTGCACATCTGCTCTGTGCTTTAGTGAAATTTTTGACAAAATTGTATTGCAGTTACTTTAGAAGTTTTTTCGTTTTTTTTTTTCGTCGACTTTGAAAATGATCTTGGAAATTGTTCTATGGTTTATTTTAGTTCGTTCAACGTTTAATGATTGCGACCTCGTTAACTTGAGTCGTGTGACTTTGGCTAAGAGGTTGTACTACTATGGAAACGCTTATGAGGTTCCATCATGGTATTCTTTTTATTATGACTTCTTTTATTGCATTGTAGCTTTCGTTCTCTAAATCTATGTCATTTAATTGCTTCATAAGAAATCCGGACTGCATCGAAAGCGTCTTCATTCTCTCTAGATTACATTTCGTTTTTTACCTCTCTTGTACGTCTTAGTGACGTAGCTTTATTTCGTGGATTTCAAGTCATGAATGTTTTTTAGCGAAATACTGCTCTCAGATTTACGCAATTTCGTTTATTTTATTTGATATTTACAAATTTTACGCTTCTCGAGAAATTTGCTTCCATAGAGTTCTTGCTTTCGATCTTTTCACTGAATTGAGGCTCGCAGCGATTTAGAGAAAAGGTGGTGGTTCAAGGTTTTGATCATCGTAAATGGTGTTAGATGAAATTGATGTCGTCATAAATTTCTATCATAGGAGGTTTTTTTTTTCGTTAAAAGATATGTATTTGAATACTTGAGTTCTTTTTGCTCCAGAACATAGAGATTCTTTGAATTACGAAGATGGTAGTTCGCGTAAAATGAAAATCTGGGATAATTGCTGCATGCTCACAGATCCTTAAGTCGGAAACTTGTGTCCATAAACAAATATGGATTTCTAGGATAAATTCATTTCACAAGGGCGCATCTGGCGCTGTGCTCAGAGGTAGTCTGCATCGCAGATAAGGTCGATGGTTTGGTCTCGCGTTCATGGCTCGCCAGGGTTTCCATCCCTTCGCGGTCGTGACTTAGTATCCCAGACATGTAGCAGCATTGACCTGATATATCAACAGGCCACCCCAAGTCATTGTAAAGGCTAGATATGCATTCAATCACCGCAAGCAAAGTTAGAAATTGAAGATAAAGGCATGGCGCATCCCTCAGGGATTGAGCAGCGCTGAGAGCTTCATCCTTTTAACTTTCATTCAATCCAAAATGAGCCAATATCTCTATGAATTGCTAGTTGAACTTGAAGATTTTTTCTGGTGTTTTTCAAAACTATCAAGATGTCGCAAGATCTCTTATCAGCTGTGATAAGACGTTATCATGGACCTATTTGTTTTGCAAGCTGATTAAACTAGTGCGAATCTTCAATTTGAGAAGAGGCTCGAGTTCCTGGCTTGATTTAGAATTTACGTGATGTGTTCCAAGACTGCCGAATGAGGGAGGAAAAGCGGACCCATAGTGAGCATCATCTATTCACGCGAGGTGAATTCACTGAATGGAAGCCTTTTATTGCTATACCGAATAGTCTACCTTTGATGCATATGTGAAGGATAGAGAATAGAGCATTACTTAGAAATGCACCTCATTTACTCAAATCCATCGAGCTAGGTGATTTAGTAAAAATTAAGCCCATGAATGAGCTCTGGTGTCCTGCTAATGTATCATTCCTTATGCTTATCCTTCCAGACAAATTTTATTCAATCCATATGCCAACTGCAGAGCAAAGGAGGAGGTGATCTGGTCGGAGCGCAGGGTCGAACCCATCACTACGTGTCAATGTCAGGGCACCTCTAGCCATTTTTCTACGCTTGTCATTACGCATACGTGTATAAACATAATCATATGGATCAGAGTCCGACTTTCTCTAAACTTCAGAATGGATAAAAAATGTGAAATTTTTACGAAGTGTCCTCTAGTTAAAACTTTCACGAGGTTGATACTTTTCTTTTCCTCAAAATTTGATGGCTCGCGTTTCGGCGACAACGCCTTCGTCAGAGCCGAGATGTTACATATCATATTATGTCTAATTACTCAGTCAGTATCTCGTATGCATCACAAATGCAATAGAAAAGAATTCTACAGTCTAGTCATTTTGAAAATCTCCACCTTATTTATGCTTATATCTTCTATAATGAGTAGTCCATTTTCCAAAGTGAGTTGCACAAAACCGCTGATCTCCCCTACATAACTATAAATAAGGTGGGTATTTTCAAATTGATTAGGCTGTTGAATTCTTTTTTGATGGATTCGTGATGCATACGAAATATCAGCCGAGTAACCATATGGTATGATATGTAACGTCTAGGCTCTGACGAAGGCGTTGTCGCCGCAATTTAGCCATCAAATTTTGAGGATAGAGAAAAGCCAACCTTGTTCAAGTTTTAATTAAAGAAAAGAGCAGTAATAATATGAATTAAACATAAGGGTGATTGCAGACAATTTAGTTGTATGCTCAAATTACTAATCAATTCACGAGGTATGTGTGGCAGGTGATATATGCGACTTAATTGACATTATTAGCCACTTTTCATCGGCTATCATGATTGAACGATTTCGCTCTTTCAAAGATTTCTTCACATTAGCGACACTTTCATGTTTTGTTTGTTCGAATCAAGGAACATCTTATGACAAAAGTTCAAAGCTCATTCTCATTCTTTGAATAAGCGAAATTTTGGAATGTTTTGGAGTAATCGAAAAAACAACCGTCAGTGATAAAGGTTAGAAGGAGGGAATGGCGCAGTGACTGAATCTATTGCTCTGAATCATTTATCACTGTTTTTTCAAAGAAAACAAGCAGCAATATATGACGGATCTTCTTAGCATCTGCTTCGTTGTTATTCCTTTTAATGAGACATAAAAATTCTATTAGCTTTGTAACGTCATTCGTGTTTACGCCATCACTCTTCTTTTTACTTTTCCTCCAGCTTTCTCTAATCGAATGGCGGTCAAAAAAGTACTCTAGCTTTTTTTTCGTATACTTTTATGTTTCTGCGGTTGCGTGTGCTATTAGCAATTTTTCGTCGCTTTTTCCCTACTCAAAAGCACCCATAACATATGACTGATTTATAGAGTCTTCCCCTAAAAATTCAATAGACGCTGGCGCCAAATAGCCGCCGTACATTCGAGCCGATCGAGATTTGGTGGTGCGCCAAAGGGTGCAAATCAGACAAAAGCACAACGCTGGAGGCACCGTCATCATTTAGTATGCGAATAGGTGAGATGCTTCTCATCCTCTTCCGGAGTTGAAGTCAAAGTTAGTTTGACATGGAGCTAATAAGGAGAGTTTCATGCTGTGTTTCATGTTCGCAAACACATTCTTTGCTATAGGACACAATAATTGCTTGAATGATTAGGAGAATCCAGACTGAAATTTTACTACAAACAAAAAGGCGGCTAAAAATGACTACGCTAGAAGATAGATTCAAAGTATGCTTGAAATGACAACTGTTCAAAGACTAAGTTGTCACCTTTTGCAAATAATGCCTCGATGTAGTTTTATGTCTGTCATCCAATATGTGGAGGTACTGTAGAAGATGAATAGTACAATTTTTTCTTCTGTTCAATGAAAGATTTCAAATTCATCTATTGTTGTTTTTTCTCGTGTACGCTATACAGCATAATTTTCTTTGATAGTTAATAATATGAACACAAAATGGATTGTGGTAAGAATAAATTTTTTTGTTTAGGTGATTTGAAACGAGCTGTCGAAGATGTGATATTACGGCCTGATCAGAATACTCTCAACGATCTCGACAAGCGTGACACTATCGCTGCTCTCGACTTATGTCAGGTATTTGTTGAGTTTTCATCCATTTGAAAGAAAATTATCAGATTATTTTCAATGACTGACTGTCTATTACATTCACCATTGCAATCAAGTGATTTTCTCCTACGAATTTTTTATTTTGATGACCTGACAGGGGATTCTGCTTTCCAGTAGCTAGTACTTCGGCGATTTCATCATTTTTAGACCCAATTACGCTTTCTAATAAATGAAACCTCCCCTATGCTGTTCACTTAGGATAAAAACAAGCCAATTTACTCATCGTAGTCAACAATAAATGGCGCGGCCCGACGTATAGATTTTATATGAAATGCTGCGCGTGCGAACTCGTTAAATTTGTGTTAGGCTTTTTACGTAATAATACGAAGCGACCATAAAGATCACACAAATAACGTTGAGTTCATGTGTATGATTTCCAAACTAATTAATTGCTCATTGAATGAGCTTAACGAACAGAAATGGGTTTGATTCGTTTCATGCAAGAACGAGCCTTCGATCTGATACTCGACGGTGGCACCTTATTCCAATGGGAGATGCGTTTTTTCTAGGAGTTGATCTACTTAATACACTCCTAGCTACTCAGTGAAGGAGTACTCACGAAAAATAGATCAGATCGAATGACGAAAGGGTTTAAAAATGTTATAAAGAAGAGCTAGTTTATCATTGGGTTGTTCCATTATTACGTTCGCATTTCGACACTTCCGTTGATTCAATTGTCATTCATGTAAAGAAAACAATTAATCTGCAAATATTATTACCATCATAATCAATTTTATGCAACCATCTGCTTGGTAAAAACTGGATACCTTTTTTTGAGAAAAAAACGAGGCTGGCGATTGAAGATGTTGGTGAAGTCCTTTCTGAGCCACTTTTAGTCCTTGAATTTTTTCTCTCGTAGGTCTTCACTTCAGGGTTCGGAAAAGGTGCTAATCCGATAGCGTAATATCAGTTCTATACGGTGGATGTGGTACCGTTGTTCAGCCAATCCTACCCAAAATGTGGCGTGTCGAGAGCCGCTTTGGAGATTTCTCTCGTACTTCGGCGACCAATATTGGAGTTGTTTTCCGTAAACGTCGGCACTGATTGCGTGCTCGTTGTCAAGTTCAGATAATAACATGCCCTGCTAATCCCGAAAAACTGAAAGCATAATCTTCTGAGCATGGAACCGTGACCTTTGGTTGAGCTGGCGGGTCTTTGCCACGAAACACTCAGTAGACTTGGCGCGTGTTATTCACCTTCAGGACTCATCTACAGTGACGATCGACTTGATTTTGTCCTGCCTGTGCGGTCGCAGCAGAAGACTTCTGCAGATGGTCACACGGATAGCGTGGTCGTAGTCGGTCAATGGATGAGGTGTTTACCATGACATCACTTTGCGATAGCATTTCATTTAGATGGCGAGCTACGGTGCTTCGACACCATCCAAGTGTCTTCTCCAAATTCGTGTTAGTAGCATCCGGAAGCCTCGTAGGCTAGGCGCCTTCGTTAAAGGTGACTGGCATTGCTTCGTCGAATCGCTTTGAAGCAGTGACCCACAGTCGGATCGGTAGTATTGCGTGGCTCCAAACGCAGTGTTGATTTTCTCAGCTGTCTTCTTTGTACTTGTCTCAGCTTATATTCGTGTAGCGTAATCAAGCGTATCTGGCGCTGATCCTCTTGATACTCAGTTAATTAATCCGCAGCACGTGTATTTTTATATCCCTCACCCCCCTCCCCCCTTTGCCTACTAGTACATTCTCTAACACACCACAGCCTCTTTGCAATAACTCGATTTTGGAATAGTGAAAAAGTCAAATAAATCAAAAGTGTGGAAGTAAATGGGACGACCCAATAATAATTTTATTGCATAGTCTCATATTTTATACATAACGTTTGAATTATATGCGTAATTTTATGAAAAGTACTAGAATCCAAATTTGCCTTCTTATGGTCGATATGATTCCCATGAGAGTGAAAGTCCTTAGTTTTTTGAATTGCTCTGGAGAGTGATAACACATCTTTGTACCAATATTTCTGTGCGACACTTATTTGTTACATCACATCCCAAAGAGCTAACTAATGCGGCTTTTTTGCAATTAATCAGATCTCTGTTGTTTTAATGAATTACTCGAGTGTCGCCTACAGTCTCTGACTTATGCTCACCATACGTACATTGTTTCAGCCGGAACCATCGCCTCCACTGCCGGCTTGCGCTCCATCAGCCGCTTCGATGAACGCCTGTTCGTGCTCAAGTGAGACTGTGCCAGTAGATGTGCCCAGACCTCCACCGCCACTCTGCACGAGTACCAGTCTCGACACTATTGTGAGTCCGAATCTGAAGTCGTGAATCTTATGAAAAATATACCCAACTAAAAGATGTTAAATCTCGCTCTCTGTTTGTTATGGGCATTTATTCTTAAATTTTCAAAAGTCTTCCGATTTATCGTATGGTGCTGTCGCTGAATGTCGGTTCACGATGGACAAGATGTGCATTTATTATTTCATAACAATCAGACGATAATTTATATGACACTGTCATAGTACCATCTTTATGCTCTTAGTATTATCACCTCCTCTCAACTATGAGTGGCTCTTTAGCAGCTGCAAAAGAACTGATGTCATTGCTCAAGAAGGAAAAGACAATTAGTTGGTGATGTGAACATCTAAAAAGTCTTTTGGCAAAAAGGATTCGGCCGATGATCATGACGAAATCGTCCTCAAATTTTTACGCTGTACTAAGTGCACCTCTATGTTCCTGACTGCTATCAAGCTCTGTAACCATTGTAAAATTTTTGGATGGCGATTTAGGAAGAAAATCACTACAGTTGGAAAAGTGGCTCCAAACTTTTGAACTTTGCTGACGAGACAGGATTCAACGATCTCACTCTGATTAAGAATTGATTTTGTGCATTTCGATAAACCGCTTGAAAGGGATTTCTTGGAATCCTTTCTTTGACGTCACTTACCAACGAACTAATAAGAATGCAAAGAAAAACATGAGTGCAGGTTGTCATATATACAACATTGTGACCGATTCCCTTTAAGCATGATTTCAGAACACTGGGGAACATTCTTTTCTATCATCTTGTCCAGAAGGATGATTGGAAAGGTCATAACAATTACTCGCCAATTTATTTGTTGCCTGTACTCTTTATAGAATTAATATCCCATCGTCCATATCGAGAACTTTGAATGCAGCTCAAGCGATTGAGTAAACAGAAGTGGAAGAGATTCTGCTATAAAACATGTTCAAATTATTGCTTTGTTGGCAGAATCCTGTCGGTCGTAATACCTATGTACTCTTATGACAGTCAACTTCGAAAGGCTTACGATATATAAGAAAAGAAATAAATTTTTCAAGCTCAAGCGATCAATTCGTTGTCTGTCATGCACAATCTAGCTGACTGCTTTCACAAGCACTTTACGAAAATGGAGCTTTTGGATCGATATTTTGCATCCTTTAAAAAAAAAGCAGTCGACAGAACGACATGCTATAGTCGTTCGGTTAGAATGAAAAGCATACGCGTTGGTTGATAAATCTCATCAAATCATTGCTTTCTATGCGACATAGCCTTGATCTTGAGGAGTATTCTGGAGCAGAGGGTATGCTGAAGAAGTTTACTGAAGCTGGGAAGAGGATATCAGTGCAAATAAATGAGGAGAAAACCCTATCTTTTGATTGTCCTTGATGAGTTACTTTAGAGGTGTAAATTGATCGTGCATTAAATACAGAGATAACATTCTACGTGTGCGTAAGACATTCCTTGTGAACGGAACAATCATGTAGTATGATTTATATAGAGGCGGTATTTGGGACTCTAAGAAGTCGCCGATTTACTGGATGACTCAACCGTGCTTACTTTCATGTTAACTTTAAGTTAACTTTCCTTCCACAATCTGAAATCTGTCCAAATTTTGCTAGACACCTGCATGCCATTGATAGCTCTTTTTAGCATCTATAGAGCGCCTAAACGACCGTTACTAATATTTAATCGAGATTGTCAGGCCTGGTATACCTCAAGAATGCCTTTTATATAGGCTGTATGCGTGGAAAATGATCGGACATGATTTAACTTCTATTGGGTCGTCCAACACTTTCTTTGACCGATTGCTATATTCGATTTTTTTCTATCTAAAACCGAGTTATCGCTAACAAGCTGTAGTAAGTTGGAGAATGTTTCTTGCAGACACTCAATTTGACTAAAGCACCATTGCTAGTCATCTAAATGAAATAAATGGGCTACCGCAAAGTGATGTCTCGATGGGCACTTCATGCATAGACCGAACACGCCCGCGCTGCATGTGTGACCGTTTGCGTAGTTTTCTACTGCCACCACATAGGCAGGACTTTCTCAAGTTGATCATCATTGAAGATGAGTCCTGAGTCCAACACGCTGTCGCGCCTACTGGCTGACTTGTGGCAAAGACCCTCCAATCCAACCATAGCCCTAGCTCCATGCTCGGAAGATTATGCTCTCGGTTTTTTAGGATTGACATGACATGCTGTTCTGGGAACTGCTTGACAACAAGCAGACAGTGCCGTTGTCCCAAGGGGGACAGCTCCCGAAGTTGCCGCACTAGTACGAAAGAAAGCGCCTGAATCGACTCAGTGCCGACCTTCTTCAGGATAACGCTCGACCTTCTATTGTAAAGTCAACTCACCAGATTCTGGAGAAACTGGACTGGACTACGGTACCACTTGAACGTACAACCCTGATATGCTTCACAGGACTATTTTTTCGCGCTTTGAACCAGCATCTATAGGGGGAAAAATTCATTTGAGGGACCGTACGATTATGTCCAAAACTATCGTGTTCATGTCGGTTGAAACGTGTTAATGAAGCGATAATATCTTGAATCAATCTTATTCTGTTCGAGATCTTTTTAAATTTACGATTTTTCGAATTGTAGTATATTTTTATTTCCGAAGTCTTGAGCAAATTTGGATATTGTTTAGGTTAATCGTCCTCAACCACTGCTTCATCGGCATTCAAGTGGGGTGTCACGACGACAAAGTCGTGTACTGTCGACGCTGCAGTCGAAGAGGAAACGCAGCAATTCATTGACGAACTACCAGAAGACGTAAGTTTACGATTTTTTGGGTTCAAACATGCCCTTTTGTCTTTTTCTAGTTAATCTTTAAAAGAAGATATGAAGGTTTATCTTCTTTTGCACATTCTGATGTTCAAAACTCTATGTGTCTGTAGACAACGATATTTCAGTTCTGGCACTTCGGTTTCACTGCCGCCATCTGCTCGACAAACTCCGATGCGATTCGGAGATGATGATGCCCAGAGGTTTGACACGAATATAACTTTTTTTTACAACTTTTGCTTTTTGTTTTGTGTATGAAAACTTACGTAGCGAGTGGTGTGGCGCGCTAGTGTGATATGATGTAAGAGGCAAGGTGGTAAACGATGCACGGGTTCGATGCTTACTCCCAACAATTTCGTGCTGTCAGCTAGTTAAACACGTAAGAACGCCTTAGCTCGGCTACTTCGAGATTGTAAGAAGAATCGTATTGACCAACATCCTACGACGTTTGGGACGAAACTTTAAGCAGTAGCTTGAGTACCACGTGAAGTGTTTGAGGACCTTTTTGGAGGATAACTGCGGGGAAATCAACAAAGTGGCAAAACGTGCTGGGACTAGTAGAGTAAATTGTGATAATGGCTCGCTTATATCCGGCAAAGTAAGTATTAATAAAAACAGACATTCAGTACTCTAGATTGCTTACCACCATTTGGTGCCGAATATCTCTGAGAATAGATCTTTCCGACTCACAAAGACTGCTTGAACATCGCCATCGCCCCTAGCACGGGTTATTCTGGAAGAATTCGCTTTACCCACTAAAGTCATGTATGAAGAAGAATAGTAACCGCCCATGCTCGTACCTGAACTTTATGAATGCTGGATGCAAAGAAACAAGCCAGGTGAAAATTGTGCTAACATACGCTCAGCTTGAGATGTCGAGTTGTCTAAAAATAAGCAAATAACAAGAATGATGGGTGCGTAAGTGACATGAGAACAGCTAAAGTGGCGATCCGATTTTTGCATTTCATAGGAGCAACAGATTGGGAAATCAAGCTCGGCCTGTTCGAGGGAAGCGAACACGGCCAGCATCACAGTCGCTGTCTACTCACTGAAAACCACAAGTGAGTATGGGCATGAATATAAGATGTATGTGTACATCGCAGTGGCTGGAGATGTCCTTTAACACGTACAGAGTCGTTTTTTTGATCAAGAGCCGCGAGCAATCAAATTTCACATTCTTACGGTTGTCAAATTGGTTCCACACTTATCTTGGAGCTCAATGTCTTGGAGCTGATTCATCACATCATTCGGTCTTCTCAAGTCTCACTTAGGCTGAATATGCATCTAGTGATCTGAGCGATAAAGGATAAAAGGGTGAGCTCCTAACATTGTCAATTCCTGAGGACGCGCCATGCATTCGTCAATTTTTTCAACTTCGTTTGAGGTGATTGAATGCATATCTGGCTTTCACCATGATACGCGGTGACCTCCCGCTGAACCGAGTCAGTGCTGCTTATTTTCGCAGACAAGTCTGAGACCTGTCTGGTACCAACAAGGAGGAATGGGTGGCTTGGTAAGCCATGAGCGCGAGATCGAATCGTTGACCTTGAGTACGACGCAGAGCATCTAAATCCACTGCGCCACCTGCGCTCTAAGTGGTATTGGGGGGGGGGGGGGGAAATATAACACTTTTTTGTGATGTCAGGCCTTAGACTTCACCCCCTTCTCTAGAGCCCTGACTTCTCCACACACTAAGGTAAACGATTGCTGACACTATACGCAGCCTCAGGCGCTAAGACCATCATATATATGTGACACTCAATGTTTCCACATTACCTACTTCTTTGCTCACTACACACATTGACTTCTCCTCATTTTCCCATACCCTCATCGCCACCCTTCACAAGCCCCTCCTCTTTATTATTACATCGTTCTCCTTTCCTCTTTCTCTTCTTCCCCCCTTCGCTTTTCCCCACTTGTCAGCTCCTGCTTCTCTCCTGAAGCTCCATCCCCCCTTTTCCCTCCTGCTCACCTCTTCCCTTTAGGAGCTCTACTTAGACTTATGTAAACTTAGAAGGGGTACATGGTTTTTGTAAATAACTTTTTTATGCTCTGGCAGTAAAAATAAGATTATGTTTTTGCACCAGGGAAATTATCGCTGTGCGCAGCTTTTCCTCCAAACTAATAATAATCATTCGTTAGCACAAATCTAAGCGATTCCGATATTATGCTTTGTTTTTCGGAAGAACTTCTTAGTACATTGTTGCAAGCCAAAAGAAGATTAGATTTTGCATCGGCGCATATTTCCTGCAGGCTAGGGTGTGTGTAAGCTTCCCGAAAGCGCGATGGCTTCATGCGAATGTTGCGAAAAACCCATCCACATACCGGAGCAAAGAATGCGCTTTGAGTGTGTGATGCACTTTGTTTTCAATCTTACAGGGCAACAAAACCCTTTTCAAAAACTAGGCACAACATTAAGTTCATCAAGATTCAATCTATCGGATGATTGCTAAAAGTCTAAGCGAGTAGCATTGTTCAGCAAAAAATGCTCGAGTTATGTCTAGTGCTGCGCAGAAATTAGGCGTCGAATAAATGCGGCGGTCACACTGATTTAGGAGTCGAGACCTCATCGTTGAGAGACAGATAATTGTTCATTATAGTTGCTGCAGCTAGTTATCGCAGGTATTCGCACATGAAAACTCTTTTTGAGGTGATAATCAATGATGAATATGTTTTGAGTATTCACTCCCTTTCTTATAAGCCACAGAAATCTGTATTGTATTTGCATTTGATGGAAAAAGGAGGAGCACACGTGCTGGCTGTTTATCTTATCATTTTATTTGATTCCTATCAGAGTTTTTCTTCTGTAAGTTGTTAGCAACAAGATGTTCTTTGAATTGACATCTATTACAACAATGCATTAAGATAAGCAGCGATTGATTTAAAAGGCAGGAAAGCAAAAGAAGCAGATGGAAGAAAATCAATGTGAAATCAACTCTGCCTTTGTCAGCCCATATCTGCACATTGAAATTGCTGCGCCACTGTCACGAAACATCAAATGAAATTTATATAAGTGTGTCTACTATATGAAATAATAATGCACTTACAGAAAGTCGAATAACACCGGAAGTTAACCTTTCAAAATCAGTTCTATTATTAGCAATACAATATCCAAAAAGTAACTTGGAGATTTACAAATATCATTTACGTAAGAACTGTTACGATGTGGAAAGTTCTACAGAATTCTGGCGAATACCAACTGCGAAGCTGTCATTGGATGGAGGTTTGGAACAAACACCATAAATATTAAGCATACTAGAACAGACGCATTTTCGCATCCAGCCAAAGCCGTTAACTAACCAAAAAGCTGATGAACTCATCTAATGCGTTGGCAGCCATCCGAGTCCGCACAAAGTTGGTGTGCTATGAAATCTCCACGCATTAGCACGGGCACGCACAATCACTTCCTGCACTGCGTGTGTAACTTTCGTTTCCAGCCATATTCATAATGCTGTGATATAAGTGCCAGTCCTCAGATTTTTCATTTATGCGGGCTTATTGCTAGCCCTGTGTGCCAAAAGCAGCATAGATTTTTGCTTGATTTACTACAACAAAGGATAATAATTTAGTTTTTTCACGTTAGTTGGTAAAACTGATCAAATAAGAAAAAGTCGAAAGAGCACAGAGATAAATGAGGAGGAGTTGAAGCAGAAAAAGCAGGAGATGACGGCAACATGCTGAACGCTGCTATGAGCTTAATGATGTTGATACGTTGCAAGAGAGGCGCTGGAAGAAAAACGATCGCTATTACGAGTGGAAATGCAGTATCTTATGACTCAGTTGAAAGATATAGGACTATCAACGCTCCTATAAGCCATTCAGGTCGCTCCTCATTATGACACATTATAAGACTAATTGGAAATTTGATATGGCGGCTGTAAGATGTGAATGGCATGAAAACAGTACTTTATGGAAACCGTGTGAGAAGTCATTCAAATCACTGCATATTATTATCACTAAATATCAAAGTCAGCGACAAGTTAAATTCGAATTTCTATAGTCATGCAATGTTAGAAAGTTTCTTTATGGCATATATCATTGAGGAAGATTTGCTTAACATGCACATGTCGCGTTCCATGAAATCTCTTGCTGCTCTAGCGGATATGAAGCCATTTATTTAGTGCATCCTACTCAGTCTTGTGATATTTTCTATCTACGATATGTCAACGGCGGTTATTCCATCTATATGTCCTTCGGGAGTTGTCTGACAACTTCGATTACATTTTTACCAATCTTTCTAACGATAATGTTGAAAAGTGTTTGCCTTTTTTTCACGAAGCTGAGAGTTCGCATCAACGACTGTTGACTCAAACAACGTAGAAAGAGCTTCTTTTGATGCAGCAGAGATTTTGGCTATGCAAGACATCTTATTTGACTTAGTCTATTTTCAATATAGCATAATACATCGGTGGTTGGATGGACTAAATCATGGTGACAATGTAAGCGTGCAAGGATTTACCCCTTTGCGGTCTATGAGAGTCGTTTTCGACTACACCTTTCCGGACCGTTCGGACACCTAGGAAGGAGTGGTGCAAGCCCCAATACAAATTTGGTTGATTGAAGCCCCAAAAAAAAAAAACATTTTCACATCAAATGATGGAATATCACAAAGAATACTCCTTCTGTATGAATGGTCTTAACAAAATCAACTCCAATGCTTCTTGAGACCTTGCATTTTCCGAGGAAAAAATCATATCTTCGAAAAAAAGACGTATTTCCAGATGTTACTGAAACATTTTCTACTTATTTTGTTGCAATCAATCGATATGCTGACGAATTCTGATTGTTAACCTTCACTTGGTTTGTAAAAAGATCTACATAGTAAGTTACGCGAATCAAGAAAAAACATAATAAGATCATACTCACGCAAGTTTCTACTTCGAATGAATTTCTTGGTGCTTATAGCAAGATTTTGAGTCTAAAAAAGCTTTACTGCTACGAAAGAATGAAATAATACTGGAACAACTTTAATAAAAATATCCTTGTTAGGAAAAACGACTATTTCTTTATGAAATCTTCTCAATGCAAATTTTGTGGAATGTTTCGCTTCCTGCGAGATCTGATCGTGTACCTTTGCCTTTTTTCGGAACAATTCAAGGCACTTGAAAACCGACTTTCTTTGAATTTTGACATGGACAACCAATATTAGTTTCTACCATGATTTAGCACATACCACAAAGTTGACAGGCAAGTTTTTACCTAACGCTTCGACGTGTGCTATCTCCTACGGACCATATTCGTCTGAGTAGATGTCCACGCTCGTTCGTCTTCGTTACGGACTTCGCGTTTGCCCTCGATGGAGACGCGTCATCTTCGAAGCAACACTGCTCAAATAAGAAACAATAAAACGAGCACTGTCGGATGAGGTTCTAATTTGAGCGACGCTCCTCCGAAGAATATCCGAGAGGACCAAGGACGGTGGAGCATCCGTTTGAATTGATCGACTCTGAAGAAGATGCAACGCGTCGATACATTACCCAAGTATATTAGGCTGAGAAAAAAGTTCCTTAACATGCGCTAAAAGTCAAAGTTTATATATAAATTGAATAAAAACAACATCAATCATCCTCAAAAATAAAGACCATCATTATCCACAATCCTCTGCCAATGACCTGCAAGCTTCTGGACCTGTCCAAAATACTATTCTTTGTGCTTTGAACCAAAAAACTCCTAACATGCCTCTTCAACTTGATCAAATGTCTTGAATCGGCGTCTCTGCAGGAAATGTTCCATTGAGTGGAGCTGCATCATAATCGGACGGAGCAGCATCTGGACTGTAAACTGCGTGCAGCAAGACCTCAACTCCCTCCAATTCGTCAAACTTTCCTTAGTTTTTTCTTTTGCGGTGTGAGGTGAAAGCATTGTCTTGCTGAAACAGCTCGCGCGTTCGACGAATCAATGTAGGAAACTTCCTTCAGCCCGTAGTAGACTCGGTATAGCTGCTCGTGGGAGTTTCTTATGGAAATATTTCTGAGATGTTCCCATGGACATACAAAAACCGATACTGTGTAAAACAAATATAGCATAATTCTAAATAATTATAACAAGCATAACATAAAAATTAAACACAAATTCAAACTCAATAAATTTAATACAATTTAGAGCAAACGTAAATTTTTCGCGGGTGTTAAGGAACTTTTTACTCAACCTCGTGCTTCATATGTTAACCTCGTCGTACATGCTAAATTATACGAAAAACTACTGTTTATTATACCTTCCCTTCGAGTGCTTTATTAAGACCACGCTCAAATTTCAATAGATCCTTTCATTTTTATTGAGCCAACATGTCATTTGGTCTGGTAAGGGCTCTTGTACAGCCCGAGACACGTGTTTCGTCCTTACAGACTCATCAGCACTCGACTACAGCACTCAATAAAGCACTCGAAGGAAAGGTATAATATGATAAGAAGATCGACAGGACGACGGGTTCTGCTCGGTTGATGAGTCTGTAAGGACGAAACACGTGTCTCGGGCTGTACAAGAGCCCTTACCGGACCACATGACATGTTGGCTCAAATAATAATGAAAGGATACTGTTATTATGTTATGATTTCAATCACTATAATGGCCTTGGGATATGTATGAAGTGAGAGGATATTAAAAAAGAACTATTTACATAAGAATATTTCATTTTAGATGTACAAAATGTTAATATACTTGATTATAGACGATTATTCATTAAGCCACTAAGTAAAGGCGAATTGTAGCTCGCATATAATATGAAAGAGAAATATTAGTGAAATATGATGAACAAGAACATAGTCTCTACTACAACCCTACAAAAGCCTCACCTTCTAAAGTACACCAATAATAAAAAGTTGCTCCAAAATCACCAATGATGTGGCACAGCATTTCAAGGTGGGGGGTAAGATTTTTGACAAACAATTCACTGTTTAGAATGTTTCAATTAGTAATAACTTATTGAACTCTTTTTTTATCCTATCTTCCCATTTATCACAATAAAACTCTCTTTAGTGGTGGAAAAACTCTAAATTTCATTGGGGGATTACAATATTGTCGTAAGAGCC
>JAHQIW010007197.1:0-93739 GCA_019055375.1 Parelaphostrongylus tenuis
GTATCTTGTTGAGATGCTTTCTATTATTCATTTCAATTAGTTAGGAAAGATAACGTTTACAAACAAGAAAAGAGAAGTCTCTAAAAACGGAACAAGGACCATGAGTGGGAAATTGACGAATACCAGAAAACTAATTCAAAATTACCTCAATACAAGGCATAAATTCTAGGGTTAGGTGTTAGCCCGAGGGGGAAAGAGTGGAAAAAAAACAAGTAAACTCGTATGATTAGTGGCTGTACGGAAGGCGTGTGGTGGGGTGGGGGGGGGGATATTCTTGCCCTGTCGATATGCTTGTTCAAAAATCGGGCTTTTCCACAAAGTATGTGCACCCTTTTTAAGGCTGCTTCTGTTCCAAACCGCATGTGATAGGGGAGTCTTTGCTTAAAATAGAACGTGATGGTATAGTATATGAATGGCGGAGGGGGGGGGGACGGAGGGGGAAGCGGAGCTCCGGGAGGTTCAAAGTGTAGGGAACTAAGTACTCCAAAATAATATTGAGCGAGTATGCAAGACCTTCAACCTCAGGCAGTTCAGCTTAACCCTGCTTTCCACAAAATACCCTTCAAAAGCAAGTGAATGGCAGTGCTGACATACTACACTGCCGAGGGGAGACTGATGACCGTGGAGAAGAGGACGTTCTGCCAGTTTCACGGGTCCATCTGGAGTCTGTGACAAATGGTTTTCTGGTTTCTGTGCAAAAAAAAACGCGGGGACAGATGGGTGGGACAAGGGTTCTAGGGGGGCACCCTGCCAGAGGTCAAAACTTGTGCATATCACTTTATAAATATTCAGGATACGGGGGGGTGGGAGGGGCGTTTAGTATTTCAGCGCACACAGGAGAGGGGGGGCGAGGGTGGGGGCATTGGACGGGGGGGGTAACTGTCAGAAGACCATGTCGAGTGAATCCGGATGCGCGCGATTATTAGATAAAATAAGATACGTCTATGAGAAGGAACAGCTGAATGCATTCCGCTTGAGCATTTATCATGTGCGAAAAGAAAATAAAAACAAAACTTAGTATGATGCAGTGAATACGACCGGTGCACCACCATCCAGTTGAGCTAAAAGGCCCAGAACGAGAATCCGCGCATATTAACGGGCAAAAGTTGCAAAAAGCGGAGTGTACGGAGTTCCTGAAAGAAACAAAATAAATGACACGAAAAGAAATCTAGGACAAAACTCGATAAGAACTAACCGCATTTTTGATTGACGTGTGGCTTATGCGTTGAAGCATGGAATCCGTGTCCGTGTTCTTCCGAACTGGATTCTGTTGGAAAGCCTCCCCCAAAGAACATATTAACTATGTTCTTCGGGAGAGAACTCCAGTCTAAAAAAATTTTGTGTTTTATTTGCAGTCGTGAAACGGTGTGTTGGGTACCTAGCTCAAGTTTTGATTGTTTTAGTGGACGGCATAGCCCCTTTTTCGGCCCATGATTACCTTGAAAGGTTTTTTTCACGAGCCGGAGCCACAGTTTTTTCCTTTTAGGACTTTTAGGTAGTCGTCTGCGCTGATAAGTTTGAGGGGCTAATGGCGAAATTTGTACGGAGCTTGTTTTGTCCGAGGTTTTCTTCATGCAGCCTAATAGCCGTTAACGGAATATTACGTTTCTCACAGATGTTGGTCGAGACGATTTGCTTGCTCAGCTAGGTGTGTCTGTAAAGATCATGGCTTTTTACTAAACTTTAGAACGTCGTTCATTTGGCTTCAATTTGATTTTTTCGCTGATGCCCGGGGTACTAATCATAGTTGGTGATTTTCTCCACGCAAACGATTTTCATTAGCGCTGTAGCAGCATCAAACAGAGGAATTTGCGTTTGAACTTAAGAAAGCAAGAAAACAAAGCGATTTTGTGTTTGCACCTGAAAAGATATTTCATGGCAGCCGGGAAAGCATAATGAACATGTAGAGGAGACCTTGGAGTACGAAAATGGAAAGAAAGAATTTTTTTCCCCCAGAATGGACAGAGAACACGGTCGTAATGCAGATATTGAGAAACGCCGCAGTTTCTTCTTGCGAAAATGTGTCCGCTGGACATGATGGACTAAATGATGCCGTTCCTGATACAAAGGTGTGGGGGCGGGGGGTGGGGGGGGAGTGGGCGGGGGGATGGTGGGATAGGCACTGACCCAGGATTTAGAACGAACAAAACCCGTCGAATTCCCTGCGTATAGGGTCCTTCCTCGATAGAAGGTCCATACCATACCTTTGGATCCTATCCATTCCTCTCATTCTCAACCAAAAAAAGTCGTTTCCCGCATCAGGCAGCATTCAGCTCCATACATATCGTACCTGGTTTCCGTTTCCGGCTTCATTTGGCAAGTACTGCGTAATGCTAATTACCACAAGGCTAAATTCTCAACCACATTCAGCACGATTGCGTTGAAGTTTTGCTCACTGGAATAATAATATAAACCTTTGAAGGCTTCCGTAGAATGCGGCGCTCTAACATTTATCTGGATGAAGTTGGCGGAGAGGGCCATGTCTTCTGTTATTTCCCCTCTTTATATTTCCGCGTCAGTTGCAGTTTTTTGAACACCTAGGAGAGATGCACTATACCATGTGGTATACACGAGCCTCCTTGACGTAGTAGACTGCAGACCTCTAATGACAAAGATCATTCAACGTTCAATAGCTTGAATCTCGTAGTCATTCCTTAAGCAATAGCCCGCAATACCGCTCCACTACGTCCGAGCTTGCTGAAACAAGAAAATGTGACACAGAAAAGACCATGTAAAAGTCATAGTTACTAACACAATTGTTCTTCAAGATGTGTCAGAAATTTTTTTTGTTTTAAACAAACTTACTTCCTTAGTGTAATCGACACCAACCTTTCGGTGTACGCGACGTTATGTTTACACGTCGCGATTTCTTACCCATGTCTGTCTTGATCTCTAGCGAGTAGTGCCTGCTGCTTCCAACATCTCCATTCATTTTCAGCTCAGATCTTGAGTGAAGACTAAAAAGTAATGTCAGGACCATGATTATCCTGATTCGCAAACTGACGAAGGTATAGAAAAATCAGCTTTTGATCAATAACACCTGTCCTGGCGCTTTTTTTTGATGAAGATCTTCTGCTCCGAAAGACTTCGGTTTGTGAGCGTGAGCCGCTCATAAATGATCGTCGTGAGCGTGGTGTAACTTCGATCCTCTGAAATCTCGAGATGACGAACTCCACTGTTTTACTAGGTCACCCATATCCAGATCTGCAGTTCTTCCCGGCGCTTTTTTTCAATAGAACTGGAAATAAATATTTAGAATCCGAGGCAATGTGACGTGTCAGCAAAGAATGGGGGGGGCGAGGTAAATCTACCAAGCGTTACTGTATAAGCGTAACTGAGTTTAGTTGATCGGCAATAAAGTAACTGGATAAGTCTAGTGGTGAACGAGCACAAGAAACAACGACCGAGCAAGCACAAATAACACAAAGACAACTATGTGAGCTGGGATCGGTCTCCTGGCCGAGTTTGGATAGCATTGTGAAGGCTTTCTCGGGGGTGCAGAAAATAGAACCATGTACATGAGGAGAGAGTACGACTACGCAAGAGGATCAGGATGAGAGATTTGATGCTGGTCAATCCTTGACAGTAAGCGATCAACCATTGGGATTTTTCTACATTCGGACCATCGGTAGGGTGATTAGCGATGTAGATAAGAGGCACAAACCGGGGGGGGACCTCCCCAATTTTGACGCGGGGGGTGCGGTCCACTATGAGTAGCGAAGGTCAAGTTAGCGTAATCACTAATCGCTCCGCCAGGCAAGTCATGGGTGACTCAATCACCGACTTCAGAGAGATCGAAGGCTTGGTGAGCTTCGAGGGTCGTGGTTTCGAACCATCGCCCATATGCGAGGTTTACCGCCAACCAACCCCTCTAATCAGCGTGCACCCGTCCAACGGACCGCCCGAGCGCAACTCTCCAAATAGCGAGTCAAAAAATGGGATATACAAAAATTGAAGTACAAGCAACTAGCAACCCGGAACGATTATGAGGATGACGGCAAGAAAGTCTTCTAATACTGGTGACCCTAGCTATGTGAGGACGTGCATCATTATGTTGAGCGATGATTAGAAATTCATTCTGCTCCAGCCCGATCTTTAGGGGGTTTGCATTAAATACAGAAAGGAGCGTTCTCGTGAGCGCTTGGCTAAAGGAGCTGTTCTTGTATAGGGGACGTATCCAAACACGAGCCAAACTTCGTTAATAAAAAGACTGCGTAAAAAAAAGAATTCAATGTTTTGTTCATAGTAAGATTGTTGGCTGAGCTTTACGGTGTGTCGGACAAGTAATGGTCGGGGTGCTGGTGGGGAACTGTTAATGTTAGGAGAGGAGAACAGTGTTCTAGTACAATGAGTGAACGCCCAAATTTTAGTGGTGTGTTGTTGCTCATTGGGCGTATGGAGAGTCAAAATAAGCGCATTTCTCTCTCAGAGGTGCGTCTTACAGGGTCTAAAAAAAGTTATCTCTAAAATAAAAGTTCTATCTAAGAACGCCTAGGCTGTGTGAAGTCAGTGGTATACAGGCTAAGGAAACGTAGATAACAGAGCATTATATTGGTTTCTTCAACAGAACTTGCATTTATTTGTAGCTAAACTCCGTTATTATTAGGTCGCGCCATATGTTTTGACACAAGAGCAATGAACACGGCCAAGTTTATTAAGTAGTAGTGATTATTTGTATGACTTTGATATCGCCCAATTAAGCACTTTCACGTTAACATTTTGGTTTAACAACTTGCCTCTAACGCTTCAAATTGGAGCTATACTGGAAGCAAATTCGTGTGCTACTCAATGCACCGAATGACGCTTCAGAATATGCTGGTGAGGCCACAAGTAAGATTAAAATGGAGCTTCCTGTCGAAGAGCTCGAGCGCGACTGATCCTCCAAGTGTTCTCATGCTCCCAGCTTTAAACATCGTAGAACCACTTCCTAGACGTCCGTTCCTCTAGACGCGTAATCATTGCCGTGCCCGTACCGCCCCATTATCTTGCGTGCTGCTTCACTAGCATCTTCCCTCTACCGCGCCATTCGTGCACAAGCAGCAAGTGATTTGTTCCTAAGCAGCTCCATCTCACAGCAGATACAGACAACTTGTATACTCAAATCTTTCATAAGCAGGTGCGCAATTGACCGATACCAAATCATTCGATTCTTAGTAGTACTCCTGGTTGACAGATTTGGTGCTTATTGCTCTGGAACCAAAACTTCTGGAACGATCCAATATCAAGGAGAATAACTAGACAATTATGCAATCAATGCCGTTGTTTAATCGACACCCGGCCATGGAGATCAAGGAGGATTTTTCCAGGATGCACCAGATCTTTCTTTTCCCCTCTTTTTCTAAAGTGTTTCTGTTAGTTTTCTCTATACAGGATGTATGGAATACTGACGATCGACACATTCGAACATCGTGAGATACTAAGCTAAGAAAGCTATCCACAAAATCTCACGCTTACAACTATAATTTTTCCAACACCTTTTGTAGCACTTCCGTTAAGTTATAACATAACTCAGAGGTATTGCGGCGCAAAGGTTTATTAGTACAGCGATGTATCAGAGAAGGAAGTGATAAGCGATGAGATGGTTCGTTCCTCTCCCGCCAAGATGTCTTGCAATCGATCAAAAAAACACTTCAGTGAACCATCTACTCGGCTAATTCTGAAGCACTGGATGAGAGTCGTCTGACCAGGATTCTTTCTCTATGCAAAGAAGAGACATTCATCGAATAGCAGCTGGAGCAACACGCGAAAGATTCGATGACTTTTGTGGAGGACGAATTAAAGGAAACGAGTCGAGTGCAAGGATAGACTGGATCAGCACAGCGGATTGTGATCACGGGCCTTGCAAGATTAAAAAAAATAGATAAATAAAATCATTCACATTCGATGTCCTGACTAGGATCAAGTCGTTTTTGCCTTTTTCGAGCATTCGTTTGGCTCTTTCAGCTCATCCCCATTTCTGAGAGCTTCTCTACGCTCGATCCATGCACATCTGAAAATGCATTGGATTTTCGTTGTATCTACCAAAGAGGACATTCGGACATCTTCTATTTCTGACATACCAAGATTCGGCACGGTTTTGCATCAGCTGTCATTGTGATACAGCGCTGAAAGCGACGCTCTCAATACTACACTCTTCTCTCACCAACCGGGTGATCCACTCACACTTTCTATAGGTACATGAGCAGAAGAGCCTATGACAATATGGGTAAACTGAGAATGTTGGTCGTCTGAGTAAGGAAAAATAGAAAAACTTGCTTCACAAAAGCTAAAAGCGATTAGATGCGTAAGAAAGACCAAGAAGAAGAGACAAAAAAGCAAGGAAAGAAAAAAGGAAAAAAAAAAACAAGACACGAAAACATAGTGATTGGAAAATATTTTCTCATATAAGACGAATAGGAGCGCATGGCGTAGTGGTTAAATGTGCTGCGTCGCACACAAGGTCGATGGTTCGATCTCAATAATTGCATTTCCACATAGTCTATAAAAAAAAAAAGGATAATCTCGGGCGTGTTGGATCAATCCCTGATGGTTCGCTTATGCATTCGTCTTAATTTCTAACTTCGTTTGAGGTGATTGAATGCATATCTGGCTTTACAATGACTCGCGTGTGACCTCGCCGCTGAATCCGAGTCAGTGCTGCTTATCCTCCCAGACAAGTCTGCAGACCTGTATGGTACCAATTTACCGACCCGGAGGGATGGATTGCTTAGTGAGGCCATGAGCCACGAGATCGAACCAACTGACCTCGTGTGCGACGCAGAGCACCTCTAACTCACTGCGCGCCACATGCGCTCATAGTCTATATAAGCATTTAATTATTACTATTCATTCTCACGAGCCGCCATCACAATTTTTATTGTGCGGATCCCCGTACTTCCCAACATTCTATTCGTTTTTTCGTTGTCCCTCCCTTGATAGACGTAGACCTACTGGTCAAGGCATGCCTCCTGCACCTCGAGGAGGGCATGGCTGTGGCGTTCCACAGCGCGTTCATGTTGACCGCCGGAAAGTGCTGGGGGAAAGGGGGAGGGGGAGCACGGCTCCACGCGCGCCATAAAGCTTCATTTGGCTCGGGAGAATTCAAGTTCGCTTAGGACCTGCAAGGATTAGCTTTGCTGGCTTCCTATAGGCACTACTGGATGGCGTTGCAATTTGCATACAGGAGCTTATTTTGTCTGATTTCTCCTTCGTATTGAGTTTTTTTTCGCTTTTGGTCGTTTTCCTTCTCGGTGTTACTCTTTTTCTAATACTCGGAGTGGATTTACTACCGTAGCATATTTAGAGTTATTTCGGCAACCAATTTTCCGAAGTCTTGTTTTCTCATCCTCTGCTCTTTTTTGACGACCTATGCTCTCTTCTAATGTGGTCAAAACAACAATAATAATAAGTATTATTCGATTAAACGGGGACAAATGAAAAACCAGTCTCATTCGCATGAGAGGGGAATTTTTTCCTAGGAGTCTTAGCAACCATTCGTAAGGCTGAGACTGTCAGCTACAGGCCCACGTCGTCGGTTCTCGAAGAACCTTTTTATTAACGTTGCTACAGAAAGAAAAATTTCTTTCAATAAAGAGAGCTCTTTCTTTGGACTAATTTTGCATTTCATACTATATTACGTGAATCGCTATCTGATATCCAACAATGCGCTTAATATACTGAAAAGACCGGTTTCTCCAGTGGAACGCAGCAGTGAATAAAATAGTTGACATTTCCACCCGCAGACAGGAAGGTCTTTGGAAATTTTCACGTGCCTGTGCGTGAGGCGGCCACGTGAACTGCTTGGCGCTACATTTCTCCACGCGTTCATTGGTGCGAAAAATCGATGATCTCGCGCCATCGAATGTGCTGCCTCAACCAAACGCACATGACCGGCCAAACACCCCCTTACTGCACAGTGCAAATTCAATTCATTTTACCTGCTGCCACCGTAGATAACGTGCAGTGCAAGGGGGGTGGGCGAACGGGTCGAGCGTTCTGGTGATTGCGAGAGCGCCATCGGCGCTGATCGACAGATGCTACGGATCTCCGTGTGCAGATAGGGCTCGGCCGACACCGTCGTCAAATGAACTTGGCCGTGAGGCACTGGTGCTGTCCTTGTCTTCTAGACTGCGGCTACTGGTCTACAAGTCGGGGCGGATGGGCTCGGAAGATCTACATGATATGGTCAAAAGCGAGGCCTCGTGACGGCCCGTAGGGCGGGCAGCCTGAGGTCCTCAGCTTGTGTGGTCAAAATGACTTTCAAGAAATTCAAATGTTTCTGTAACAACTTCTGTGGAAAAGTCTCCCGAGAGCTACAACGTACTGAGAAATTGGTTCCTAGGTTGTTCCTTATAGGTGTTCCCATTTTAGAACCTGATGATGTTCCAGGGTCAATCCAGTCTCACACGTTAAAAAATTCCAGTCCTGAGGGCAATACTGAAGGCGCACAAAAAAAAGCGATTGTAATTTGATTCGAGTAACTGTGCTAAGCACGCGGGGTAACGATGATACGGCGCAGACTTATTTGTCTTGGAATGTGCTGGAGACCGGAAATATGACTTATTGCTATGTGCCCTAATGAGTCTAACACTCTGACCCGCCCAATAGTGGGGAACAAGCGGACCCCCCCACACCCCAATGCAGAGGGTGCGAGAACAATAGACGGCGTAAAACATAGGAGAGCGAAAAAATATAGAACGCCATAAAACAAGAGGACACAAAGTGCGCCCGGGATTCGACCTGAGTCCATGCGGTTCACCAATCCCTGAACCTTGACGGGGACAATGATCGTGGTAAGTGAATCGCCGAGGATGAGGCACAATCCATACTGGGGGTCCTGGGCGAAAGACGGTGTGTCGTCCGTCTATCGGGGGGTACCGGGTGGAAGCGTCGTCGAGCTGTTATTGTCCCTTCGTGGAAGACCCCTCGATAGGGTTATCCTCTGTGGACTTCAGTGGTTAATTGTTCCGGCCCTCATTGTCAGTTTCGGTGTCGCGCTGTGATCTTTGTCTCTTTAGATGTCGTAGGGGGGGGTGTTGTCGCATCCCGCCGAAACTCGAGGTAGCGCTATCGGTGGAGGAGGTGGAACGTACCAGGGATTGTGTGATGGATGGCACGGTTTTCGTGGTCGGTCGTGGTGGGTGGAGGGCGCGCCAGCGCACGGTCGCCTTCCATCACTATCTCGGTGTTCCCATCCATGGGCATCCACGATACATAGTCTCATCACATTAGAAAGTGGGCGCTTAGAGGTTCTGTAGCCCCCGGGGACTTGAGTGGTCTCTCTTGGCCAAAAAAATTTTTTATTAAGACTGTGTCGCATACATCTTATGGTCCTAGATGGTCTGGCATAGAAATGTGCTGGTGTTTCCTGTAGCTGGTGATCGAAGGTTGTGTGGAACTCGCTTCCCGCAGCCTCAGTTCGGCGGGGGGGGGGGGGCGGGGGTCGGAGGGAGGGGGGGTAGTGGTGGGTCTCTGGTGGAGCGCGGGGGGGTGTAGGGAGGTTGGGGGTCACTATCCAGTGGGGGGGGGTGTGATTGCTGGGGGGGGGGGCTTAGGTTGGGGGGGGGGGGGGGGGGTGGAAGCAGATTATCGGGGGTGGAGTGCGGTGTGGGGGATACCGTTTCGCAGCTTAGCATCCATTTTCGAAAATTCCACGTCGCTTCGCTTGGATCTTACTCTTTGGGCAGGGGATGTGTATGTATGTCGCCAAATTGAATATGTCCCGTGTGTGGTTGTGATGTAGGAGGTTTGTATATACGGGGGGTCGGTGGGGGTGGGGATGGTGCTCTGATTGGGTATAGTTAGCGCTGTGGCTTAGAATTGAGGTGCTCGGGGTAAAGTTCCTGCTTCGATTTTCTCTTCTCATCTGTTTCTTTTCTGATCTGGTACACCCCAAAAATTTCATTAGGTAATGAGAGTGTTGTAGAGGGATCGACCATACCTTAAAGTGACACCGGCATCACTAACGCACATGCGCGATCCGCATGGGGGGATAGTAAGTCTGTTCTTTTTTCTCAGGTCTGATCTGTTTGTTCTTTGCGTGATCATGGATAGTCTTTCTTGGAAGAGTCTTTTGGTAGTGTTAGAACTATTTTGAGGACACTATGGCGTGGACTATCCTTCACAGGAGGGAATTGATCATGGGGCCCCAGGACTTTCTGCTTCTCTCCAAGGGTGGATAGGGAGAAAATTAACTCTTCCTCTTCTGGAGGTATTTCCGAGGGGCCTGTAGTATGTTTAGAATTTTTCCTTAAATCTGTTTCCTTTGTGTTATAAAATACCCATAAAAAGAGGATGGGATTGTCCCTGTAGAATGATGAGATGTGTTGGGGTAAGTAGGGGGAGGGAATCTGAACCAACCATGCCTTGCTTTTCTTTCGTGGGCTTCATGTTTACAAAACAGGGGGAGCCGCCTCACGTAGCCACTACGCCAGCCTATACCCCATCATGTTTTGGAACTTCCTCTATGACCCTCTTTTTCTGTGGATTCTCTTGTTTTCCTCAATAGAACTCGTCTTGTAAGGGGTGAGAACAACTTTTCGACTTCCCCGGTCATGTGAGGAAAAGAAACAATCCTTATTGGGGGGGGGCTCATGGAGAATGAAACTGCCGCGGGAGGGCGCTTTGTCGTTTATCCTTTTTTCAGTTTCGGGTGGTTTTCTGGCAATCTTTTGAGATGACGTGTGCTTTATACCGAAACATGTAAGCCGTCCCTCTTTGTGATCAGATTTGATGTCCTCATGGTACCGGGGTCCGGGGGGTGTGTCACTGTGCGGGCCCCGCCTGGGTTCCCCTTAGACCTGCCCACTCTCACTCGGTGGGGGGCATGGGTGAGGATATGACTTCTGATTAAGAAATGGTCCGTTTTTTTGGCAACGCTGTGTCGGTGTGGGAGGACGCGGTGGTATGACAATGGCAAGAAAATCTTCTCAAAATCGATCACTAGTTCGCCTCCTTTAGAGCCAATTTGGTCAGCTCCAGGTGTAGGTCTAAGGTAGAAGTCAATTCGTGTGAGAGAGATTTTTCTCTTGTTCCGTGCCACAAAATTCGATGAAAATCGTCGGCCTGCCCTCTCGATTTATTATGAGGTAACTTGTGCGCTAAGCGATCCCTTATAGATGTGGTCACGCACGATGGCAATCCTCTACGCTTTAGGTGATAAAGTCTGGATTTTTAGCAGCCTATCGAATTGAAAAACACATGCGGTGCCAGTGGTCAAAAGTGCTACTACGATAACAGACGATCGGACAATCGATGGTTCGATCCCGCGCTCAAGGCATATCAACCCCTCCTTTTCTTCGGCTTGCTGAATTAGTACAACATGAGCGTCTGTGAGATGAGTAGTACTGACTTGATACTGCAGCAGGCCATCACTGAGCGCTTGGTGAAGGCCAGATATGCAGGGGTGTATCTTCTAACCCTTTCGAGATCGTGGACCCCACGGCCCCTTGCATCTCTAATTGGCTGCGTCGGGGGCGTCTGCTCCAACCTCTTCTGAGTCTCCAACGTTGAGTGTGCTGCGTCTAAACCATGGTAGTTGGAGGTTAGCCTTCTCACAACGGTGTGTTTTTATTAGCTGACAGTGTCTCTCTCTCTCTCTCTCATGGCTCCTCTCCCTATGTCTCGCATTAAATATGCATCACAAGCTACCATGTTGTTGTAATTCGCGACGCAGTCGCGTGCCTGCTGTGCAAGATTTCAACGGTCGTTGGCAAGCGTTAGAATTGCAGAAGAGGTGGAGCAGACCGTCCCGAATACCAGTTACAGGTGCAGACGCCGTGAGTTCATGGTCCCAAAGAAAAGCGAAACTTTTTCTGTGATAATGTTCTAATCTTTACGCTATCCTTTTTGAATTCTAGCTCGTCTCTTATTCTGTATCCTTGTGATCTAATATATCCGCAGAAGTCTCCATAGCCGATGATATCCAGATTAGACGATATTTTGAAGCCTGTTTGGTTTTAGATCTTCTCTTGATCTGCATTTAGCCAAGCTCTATCATCTCTCAGCTCGTCTAAGAATCTTTGCAAATTAGCCTTTACCTATCGCTTTGCTGAACGACGATAACGATGTTGCCCTCTTCCTTGTAAAGATTTTTCTAGACTTTTACTTTTTTTTTTAGACAAATGGAACAAAAATCCAAAAATGATCTGAATCTCTCAGCGAGAAATCTGCTGTCCATACAGCGCATTGATCCGTGCGCTGTTGCGATTCTTGACAAAGTCAGTAGTTCTCGAGATTTTTTTATGACGGAATGAGTTTTCAATACAAAATTTATAGGCCACTCATGCCGCTAAGTATACTTTCGACGTGGCTGCAAAGGCTTGGACAAGGACGTATATCGAAGGAGCACTGTTCATCATTCAAAGAGCCGACAAGCCTTATTTTAGTGTGTGCCGTTCGGTTCCGTAACCTCCAAACAAGGAGCGTTTTCTTCTGATAGGACTGTTGATGGGATGTCTCCAAATCGATAGTTTGAAGAATGTTGAACGATAAACAGAACTCTGAACTTCGCACGGGAATTGAGCCCGTTAAAACACCCTCGGAAACGGTTAGACGCAAGTTCAACTCCCGCTCGAGGCTTGGAGTCTGTTTATCACTCGACATTCTTGGATGTGGTTTTGGTATGCCCTGAAATGCTACATCTAACTTATCACTCAGCTGGTGCTCGCCGCTCACCGATTCACTGAATCTTTGCGCTACGGGATCGAAAGACATCTTGGGATTTAGAAGCTAGAGGATAGAGTTATAGTGGTTCATAAACCCCTGAGTGATGCGCCATGAGTTCGACTTCAATAAGCATCGTGTGAGGTGATTACTGCATAGTTGACTTTTACAATGGCTCTTGGTGGCCCACCGACGTATTAAGTCATTGCAGCTATTCTCCCAGAAAAGTTTGGCGAAAGTTCACCGACCCCAGAAGGATGGAAGGCTTAGTGAGTCTTGAGCGAGGCACGAAGATCGACGTGTTTGTCTCGAAGTCCTCTAGTTTCTGCGCCACACACGCTCATCTTCTGGATATGCGTAGGAATATTTATTGTTGCATCGATGGATTTGCTTACATTGCCAAGAATTCCACACTGCTTGTGGTCGATTTGGTAGCAAGGGTACGATTGTTTCTTCGAGTTCTCGTAAGATGGTGCGGAGTATCAAACTATCTATACGATTAACCTCCATTCAGCAAACTAACAGTGATTCTGTGAATATCCACAGCAAAACACCCCGAGAGCTATCTATGGGTGTCTCTCGCGAAAAGTGAAACAAAGTAGAGCCGTCCCTCAAATTCAACCCTTTACACGGCTTACTTCTACGGACCCATACTGGGCGTGTCCGCCAGCGTGGGAACGACTCCACCTCCTCTGCCGCGATCAGTCGCCGACTACAGTACTGCTTTTCGTTGCAAGAGCCGCAACTAAGTTTTGGAGTAGTTTGCGTGGTGCTGTAGTGGGCGACTAATCGGGGAAGAAGAGACAAAATCGTTTCCACGCTGGCGGACAGCCCATTGTGGGTCCGCGGAAGTCAATCGACCATATTATACGTTTCGCACTGAACCGCGCGACGTCAAATCTCACTCAGTCATTCTAATGGCGGCGTCAAGTCTCGTGGGAATGCTGGCGGGGACAGCCAGACATTCATGCACAGACGTGCAGATGCTTCCTACCTGCGGCTGCGCGAACACCGTCTTCTTATCAGTGGTGGTCCTTGAAAGGTTAAAAAGAGATTCGGTGCGCGGCAGCGGTGGCTAGGACATCAGCATCTCAACATCTAGAGAAACAACCTGATGCCGGTTCTCATCAACGCTCTTACTCGGCTTTCTATGCGTTTTCTTTAGCGATCTATAGCTCCATCTTGAAAGCAACCAATTGAAAAGTGCTGTCACGCAAAAGAAGCTACATTTAATCTGCGGCTACTGCCCAATGCATAGGCCGTTTTTCGTTTACGACCTCTTCACCTTAATCTAGCTTAGCAGGAGTGTCATAATAGTAGATAAAGGACAGTTCGGTGAGACCAATCAGCGTCTCAAAAAGATCTGCCAACTTCATTTTTCCTAAAGTAGACCGTATCCGTCGGTGACGTACGTGATCAAATTCATAGGGTACGAAAGTTGGTTTTGTCTCGCTTTTATTCGTCCAGAAAGCCTTGATTCACCTAACATGATAGTAATCATGGAAGTGATATGTGGATAAACCTGTATTCGGATTTTGTATTGCGCGTAGGGCACAGTAGTTAGAGGTACCCTGCGGCATAGAGGTGGTCAGTGGCTCGATCCCACGATTTTCACCAAGCTTTCCGTCTCCCAGGTGTGGGCGAAATGGTACCAAACTTGTTTGGGAGGATAGCAGCACCCACTTGATGCATCGATAGGCCAACGCAAGTCATTATCGTGGCGAGATGTGCATTCAATCCCCCTTCAACGATACTAGATGAAGTCGAATGCATGGCGCATTTTTCAAGGATTAATCAACGCCGAAAGCTCTACTCCTTATTCAAATTTGTAGAGGGTGTCACTGATTTATCCTTTCTTTGTTATCTGCATCGCTACTGTGACTAAAGATCTAAGATATTCCCCCCATCCCTATATCGTACCAAGAAAGGTAAGCATGCCGTACGAACTGTCCTTTTTTGATGTGGAGCAGTGCAAAAGTCGAATCCATTAAAAACAGATTTAACATCTAAAAAATGAACCTGTCGCCGGTTTTCACTATCACGCGTGCTCGCTTTCTATGTCTTTCTACGAAATCAGTTTTCATCAAACAATGAAAACCATTTGAAACGTGCAGTTGCGCACTACTTTGAATCGGCAACTATTGCCCAATTCATAGGTCCTTTTTCATTTACAACCTTCTCACCTCAATCAAGTTCAACAGAAATTTCATAAACACCGGATAAAGGAGAGTCCGGTGCGATCAATCAGGGTTTCAAGGAGGATTTAATATGTTGGACCTGTTCACTCAACGACGAAACTCATCGAATTATCGTGAGAGGTAAAAGTCATTTTATCTCGCTCTCATCGATTCAAGAAAACTTCTGATCAACTGAAGTGAAGGCGAACCTGGAACCTCTGGGTTACTACTCCTCAATGCTGAAGAACTATTTTCAACACTTTACATTTAGAGCGTAGGCATTATCCAGCTATATCGTTGATGATGTGAAGGCAGGCGCTCCAGAAATTAATCAATCTTGAAGTTGAGGAGGAGGGAGCGAGCTGCTCGAGGATCTTACAGAATCGTCGTAGATATTCTGAAGGAAATGATGTGAAAGCACGTCTACTATTTCAATCTTGTAGTGTGTCGAACTTTAACCAAGGAATGGAAAACGTATACTACACATCTGTAGTCAGATTACGACCAGTATTTTCGAGCTACGAGCACTCTGTTCTGCGAAGATGAAGAAAGTTAAGAATCTGATCTACGCCGAGCTACTGATGCTTCGTATCAGTAGAATTTCAAAAGTCAGATGAGCTATGTACAACGTATATCATAAAAGCGACCGTTAAATTGAAGTCGCTCACGACTGAAACCTCTCTGATGTTAAGCGCACATTAGGAAAGCTATCAAGTTGACACTCTCACGACAGAATCTCATCTATACCGCACATTTTCCGAGAGTCAAATCTGCTTTCAAAAATTCTCTTCCTGGACTGATCATAATCAATCGATGGTTGGACTATGCAGGAACTTTCCTCAAAGTTTATTTTGTTCTTTGTGACGCGGTTTGCTGCAAATAATCAAGTAGAAAATCATTGAGAAAACAGTTTTTCCGGGACCATTTGTGGATCTACATCAACATTTCATAATTTATCGATTCATCACAAATACCCAGGAAAGGACTTTCCTAGACCATTGTTGAACCACCAAAGTACAATATGTGAATGTATCAAACTTTGGTTCTTTCTGATTATAAGGGGATAAATAATAAACCGACCTCATTTGCTGGGGATGAACTTTTCATAGGAGTGTTAGTTGAAACCATTGGAAAGCTTATATTTCTGTATACAGCCCTCCGTCGCCGGTTTCCAAAAAAAAATTCTTATAGCGCTGTAAAATCCACATGAAACTAAATCTCGGACGCGCATATTTCTTGTCGAACAGAGATCTTTTTTCGAGCCATCAGTAATGCTTCGAAAAGAGTATCGTTTCTGATTCCAACACTGTGCTTATATCCTGAAAATACCTTTTCTCTGAAACGCAGCAGGTAAAATGAGTTGAATTCCTGTCTGCGATCGAGGCGGTCATTGGCCTAGTTCACGTGCGGCTGGCTGAGGCAGCCACGTGCGCTGGGAAAGGCTGTCCTCTCTGTAATTTGCAGCATGATTGGTTACAATCAGGCCTCGTTACCAAGTGATATTGTTCGAAGCAAGGAACTTCTCTGATCAACTGAAAGGGCGTAACTTTGAAGGCGTCCTTTCACGAGCGAGAAAGGACGCATGCCGTACCCCATCTATATACCTTACGCTCTTGATTGGTTAGAAGAAATCCATGAGAGAGCTTTTGTGAACTGAAATAAACCACCAAAAAAACTTTAATATCTCTAGATGTCGCCCCATCATGAGAATGTTAGTAAAAATCATAGGAAAGAAATGAAAAGTTTGCGAAAGTTGCATTTCAATGTAATTGACGGAGTATTCGTTTCAGTCTCATCATCGCTAACCGTCAGTCTTTGGATGACATGGTGGAACCGGTTAATCCCCTTACAAAGATGAACAGTGAAGGCCACTACTTGTTTTTCTGTAAACCCGACAGTAAGATGACATGTTATATCCGTTTTCTGGCATCGTTTTCCATGTGATCTCCTGACGAAACATGATTTTTATTTCAGATCAGATCTACGGATTATGGTTTTTCTCTGCGGAAGACTGCGCCCGTCTGTACAATTTACTAAAGAAGTTGCAAGAGGATATTAGAGCTGGAAAGGTAGGTGATCGCTCTGTCGCTGTATTACTTGTTTGATACTCGATTTCATTGACATTTAGAACTTTCTTTGGCTTTTTACTCTTTGCTGGAAGCTGTTGAGCATCCCTTGTAGACTGAATGAGGACTCATTTTGTCATCGAGTTCGTCGTTGCTCAGAAGCAAGTTGTTTAGATACCTACACCACCAAAAAAAGATGAGATGAACTACTCTAATTTGCCGGAATCGGTTGCACCACCATGTGAATCGAACCAGCTCCTTGAACTCCTGAAATCTACTCAGCCAACACCATCCACACAGGTAAGTTCTGGACTGTTCCCGTATCCTTTTTCTAGTCAGTGGAGAGGCTGAAGAGTGCCTGTATTGGAGGGACCACCATAGATAAGCTTAGATTAGGTTTCATCAATTTACAGAGTTAGATTGAGGCTCTCAGTTTTATCGTCATTTTTGGGATAGAATCTCTCTCTGCTTCTTAGTTCGGGAAATTCAGTTATAAATATTCGCTAGTCGTCTAGGTTGTCTTATCTGGTCTTCTTCTCGTTACAGAAGGATATCACCGATTTTTCTGTAGTGCTTTTTTACTCACATTTTTCCATTTTATTAGGGCAATAACCGGGAGAGTACGACAGCACGTCCTACATCTGCTTCGTTAGAAAAGTCGGACAAGGAAAAACAAAAACAAAAAGATGAAGAAATCGGTACAACAGCTGCCACAATGTCAGAAATGCCAGTATTACTCCAGAAGCTCATGATACAGGAGCAGCCGAAACTTATCTCGAAGGTCCGTCGTGTCCTTAGGCTTACTTTTTCCCAGAAACGTTTTTTTTTTTTTTGTTCAGACAGGATCGACGATGTTAACGTCAGAGGATCTCGAGAAGGACCTACTCCGTTCAGCGAAGCCGAAACACACGCAGGTTCAGGTTTGTTATCTGTTTACTTGCATTTTAGAATTGGTTTAACTCTTCATATAAGTTCCTCGGATTACAAGTTGGGTGGGGACCCACTTTTAATATAAACTGCTTTATAATAGCGCCGTTGGGCGCATACGACGCAGTGGTTACGAAGGCTGTGTGACCCGACGTGGTCGATGGTTCGGTCCCATGTCCATGACTCCCAAGCCTTCCACTACCGGTGTAAGAGAATTGGACTAGATATATCTGGTAGGATAGCAGCACTGGCTAGATACATCGTTTGACGCGCCAGGAGTTATTTAAAGGCCAGATTTGCGTTCAGTATGTTTCAACGATGCTTGATCAAGTCGATTACATGGCGCATCCCTCAGGAATTTATCAACGCTAACCGAAAGTCTACCTTTATATCCTTTTACGATAGCGTTACGAGTATAATTTTTGACAAGCTCGACTTAATACTCCACTGTAATCAGGCCAGCAAATAAGGCTATTTAAGTCTAATATATAAGAATTTTGGCATAAAATGTCAGCAAAGCGAACGTCTCATCGTTTTCAATTGAATCTAACAATATGACATTGAACGTTCAGTGACATGTCGATGATAAACATTCACTTATTACGATCACTATTTGAACATAACATAGGATACTGTGGTATAATATATCAGTACATCTAAGACTGTTGAGTGGAATGGCAAAACTTCGGATCGCAGGCGGGAATTGAACCTACGTTTCACTCCTACCAAGGGCTCATGCTTCCACTACACCAGTGAAGCCACCGATTTGCTACCTCTCTTTCTTAACTCAGTGTAGTGCAATACTATTAATTTGTAGTATACAATAATATAGCATAACAGTAGTATACTTTTTTTGGTCTCTTTCTGTATACACGGCGACAAATGAATTTTCGACCCCATTTACTGGTCAAGAACTTTCATAAGAGTGTCAGTAATCATTCGAAAGCTTAAAACTTTGGATAGCGTCTCTATAGGCGGCTTTTCTTGAATACCCTTTTACAACTCGAGCATCCAGAATGACATTATATTTCACATCCGTTCTGCGCCTTCATTTTTATCACGCGTATAATTTGCTGGAAGCATGGAAATTACATGGACGATAGTCTAAAGAAAGAGCTCTGTCCGACGAGGTGTAAAACACAAATGTTTTCTTTCTTCTGCAGCGCACAAAGAGCTTTTCCATAAGCAGAAGCATTTTTGAGTATTTGAGACTTGTACTATCGACAGAGTAATAACACTCTAAGAAAGGAGTTTTGTCCAGCTAAATATAAGCGAAATAAGGAAAAAAACGCATGGTCGTATGATACTATTTTATTTAGATTTTAGAGCGTTCTGAAAAGGTTTTTGGAAAAACCGGCAACGTAAGACGTTAGCCAGGATTAAGCTCTTGTATGATTACTAACACTCCTATGAAAAATTCTTGTCCAGCGAATGGTGTCGAATATTCATTTGTTGCCGTCTATCGAAAAATATGGTTTTTTTTCATTTTTTGCAACCCGTCATCACATTTTACTGTGTGGATCATAGTCCTTTTGGCAGCCGCTTAATTTTCTTATTTCGCAAAGATTTTCAAGCATTCTGCTACTGTTTGTCGACATCGTCATTTTTTGTAATGCCGTGAAATAGTAGTAGTAGTAGGGTCGAAATTCCTTGCAGTCCTGAAGATAAGCCAACTAAGACGATTGCATGTGAATGCAGAAGATTGTTGAAAGGGAGGAGGAATCAACACTTTGCTGCTTGAGAAGTGCGTCACCAAGCACTCGATCACCACTTCACCCCTATATAAGCATCTGAACGTGTTTTCTACTCCTTTATGCATGTCTGCGATGGACGAGTCTTTAATCCTTGTTTTGTCGCCTTGGGCAATATAGTATGATGGAGTTTGTGTATTCGTGATCTTGTCCAGTTCCTTTGCCACATGATGCAAATTGAAATCGGCTCGAGACGGCCACTATGTTCTGGTAAAGCGTAGTGTCGCTCCGTTCATTCTGCTTCTCTTTAGTTTATCTGTTGTTTGAGAGAGTTTCTTCATTTCTCATAGCCTATATATCTTCTATGTTTTTCTGTTTACGTTTGTATTTTTGGAATATTTCTAATCTATATGTGTAAAGGCAACAAAATCCAGATGTCGGCTATAACCACTACACCACAGAGGGTCAACTGCTATCACTTTTTGATATGAACTTTGAAAAGATGTCAGTAGTTAACCCGTTAGCTGGTTCTATCGATTACGTACATATCGGCATTAAACACGGTTGAGCGATACCGCATAGCGGCATTAAACACGGCTGGACTGAGAGCCTTTTCTGTTTAATCGTTATGAATTCTTTATTTTTACTGTTCTACAGCAGTGTATATTGTGAATATACACTTGAGAAAATTTAGTGTCGTAGTAATAGCAAACGCTCCCTTCAGAGGTAAAATGCGGGTTCAATTCCCGCCCGCACTAAGGTCAACTTTTTGTATCAAGTTGGAAAGGAAATTCTGGGGCACTCGTAGAAATTGAAAATCTATGCATGAATTCCTAGCTAAAACATGAATCAGTGTTCTCCAAAATGAAGAATATTGTTTTCTGCGACCTTGCCATCGGTTTACACAAGTCTGGTCGAAGTATTACCTTCCTTCGACTTTGAATCGAAGAACTCTTGACATGCTTATTCATCTTTGTTGCGTGTCCTGAACGAGGTCTTGTCTTCGAATCTTTGGCAGCGAAGAGTTGAAACTAGCGTCCAGCAGCAGATTTGCTTGTGGTGCCTTCCTTTCGACTTTGTTGATTTCGTCGACTGCAGCTCGCTGTGAAAGACCGTTTCTCCGATAATGACGCAGTAAGACACGAACTTCGATTGTATCGTTGGACATGACGGAGGCTTGTAACAAAGCAAAAATAAAGACGAATAATATCCAGGACTTCCGTGGGAAACCCACGTAAGAAACTGTAATATTTCCACTTTATGCATGGAAGTTATCTCATGCTCATTAAAGTGCCCTAGAATTTTGCTTCCAATCGTACTATACCATTTGATATATCTTAATTGTGCCCTTGCAGCATCATAAAAGTGCTAGAAAACAGTAAAAATAAAGGATTTATGTAGATTGTCATTTATATTATTCGAGCCATTTACGATTTTATCAGGTTTTGTTTGTGAGTTCCACAAAACATAACTATTTTGATATTTTTATAGCCAGCTATTTTGAACAGTAGTTATGGTTTATCATTACGATTGGGAGTGACTCAACAACCAGTTAGTTGTTAAAATTTGAGATCAATATGCTCAATACAAATGATGATTCTAGTTATTCTCCTTTTTGATAACCATATTACATGAGGTTATCAAAAGGACTTCGGCCTTTACATCATTCGTGAACGGTCGGTTGAATTTTTTTTTTACCCTACTTTTGCTTTTGATTTCGGCCCAACATCATCTCTGAATCAACAAGTAGGAAGCCTGGCCAGAGCCCATCATCAAAGCCTATTCCTTGGAAGCGACATCGGAAGACCTGAGAACGTCCTTGCAAGGTTACTTCAGGAAACTAAGGAAACCCAGCAATATACCATTTAGAATATGTGCAGGGCTCCGCACAACTAGTGAAGACGGATCATTTGAGTACCTAAGTAAGTACAGTACTTGAGGGGTTCAAACTCCATCTAGTCATAGAAGATATCACTGTGAAGTTGTTTGGGTATTTATAGCACTGTTCATTCGTTTGCTGCTAACGATAACCTTTAATGTATTCACTGAGAACGTTCACCATTAACTGAAATGTTTATTTAATCCTTTGAGTACGACGTGCACCGTTGTCGGTCCATGATTGTGTGGAGACCGTTTTCAGTGGATAGAGCTTTTTCACTGGACTTTTGATAGCCGTTCGACAACTTGAACAACGGCGATTTTAATATTGTGATGGGTATCTGAAAAAGCCTCCTGGGTGTGCTTATCAGCGGAAGTAATTCCCATTATACTTTCAGCAATTGATCGATAGCCCAATTTGCGATGATTGTGAAGCTGAATTTGCTTTTTGGAGGTCTTCATAGAGTGCTGTAAAAGCGAAAAGAAGATTACGTTTAACACCCGCAGTATTAGGTTGATGCAAAAGTAATTGCGGTTTTGCACTCATCACCGACCGCTTTACTTTTGTAATTTGCTACAAATGAAGAACTGCCTTGTATGACTTACGTTTAGTTCTGCAACATCTCGCGTAGATTTAAGAGTATCAGCTTTATTGAATCCTCTCAATTGGTCGTTGTAAATTTCCTATAGCCGGCCACTACGTTCCTCATTTTCAAGCTCTCGTCTCCTTTACGAAATCTTTTGAACCACCATTCATTGCACTGTATTTTGTCAGTAGTTCCTGGGCCAGATGCACTGTTTATGTTGCGAGTTGTCTATGCTGCTTTGAAGCCCACATTGATTTCACGGTGTGAAACCGCAATCACCTTTGCGCCTACCAACATTTTCCATTCTTGAGAATAAATAAAAAATAAAGAGCGATTGATACATCACTGGCAACAAAATATAAGTGCGCTTTAGAATGGTGTATAACACTACCACGTTGTTTTAGAATATAATCCACTTTCAAACGACAAATTCCAACAATCCATAAATTGCAAATACTTTTCTCACAACGTGTAATCGCCCATCGCATGAACTTCACAATGAGGTAATTGGTAATATGAAATAAATATAACAAACTGATATTTATAGAAGGGCATGAAAAAATCTGTTAAATGATTTTATAGAGGTACCAACTTTTAAAGTACGCTAATAATCGAGAGATAGTAGAGAGTATCATTGAACCGACATTGAATGCAATGCGCAATATCATTTTTGACTGGCAGTTTAGTTTTTTTTATACATAGGAGCTATGCATGCTCCAAAATCATCGAGCCTGTAGAATAAATCGTTTAGTAACAAAGTGATTCAGAAACTTGAAGACTTCCAAATCGAAGAAAAACAGTTGAATGGCGAATTTGCGTCGCTTACGATTATCAAGTTATTCATAGTTGTGTCATAGAGGAAATACCATGTACAGAGTTATAGCGTGTACTGAGTTGTTGAGTAAACCAAAATATTTTTTTGCTGACGCTCGATATGCGAGTGTCACCAACCGATTGTTATCCTATTTGGTACTATACTGCAAGTCGTTCATAACGCACAGAGTGTACAGATATTGTAGCAATAATGAACTAGCGGAATAGCCTCGTTTATATTAACATAAAAGCGAAATACTTTTGGCTAGGGCTGCGTAACAGACGATTACGTGGGTCACGCAACACGTACATGACAACAAATAGCACGTGCAAAAAAGAAATAAAGGTAACTCATTTTGTTGGAAAAAAATTCAGGGAAAAAACTAAAAAATCTCTAAAATTGCTAGAAAAAAGTACTGCAATGCTCGAAGATATCATTGAACCCCAGTTAGCAGAGTACAGTATATGCTCGTAATCAGTTTGGACAGACAGGAATAGCATATGTGGGACTATATGGGTTAAAAGATGTCGTATGGTTGAAGACAAGAAAGCTTAAAAAACATATTCACTGGGCGTCGGATCTCCAGTAAATTTTCTTTTTGTTTCATCGCGATCATCGTCGATGATGTCATGTTCGTACATGGCCATGTTTTTTATGTTATTTCATATCTATGTAGATTGTTTCTAGCGCGGCCACTACAAGCTCGTCCAATTTGTATGAAGGGGCTCCATTATGGGACCTAAAAATAGCTTATTCTGGCTGTAGCTTTCAATTACTCGCGATTTGGATGAAATGAAGGGAAGAGCAGCTTGGTAAATATGATCGTTAATGTCTCTGTCATCTTTACACTTCATGACCATTATTCCTTTTTGATAAAGTAATCTTATCAGATGTTCTCTACTAGTCTTTAAGCAAAGATCTGCGTGAGAAAGTGTATAAAGGCCAGGGCCCTAACCAATAAATTCGCTATAAACTTTCAGAGGCGTTCTAATAACTCCAGATGCGAAACACATTTTTCTTCTTGCCGTAACAGCGCTATTTAAAGGCTACTCTGAAATTTGAGTATCAGTTATAGAGTCATCGCGTTTTATGGTTATTGAATGATTACTTATCTACGTGTAGCTAGCTATACTCAAACCCTAGCGGGGTGTACAAAACAAGTCAACTGGGGCACAATCTTATCATTGCTTCTAGAGTGCACTTAAAATGCCTTTCCAAAAACCAAGTACAGTACCGAAGTCGCTGTTTTTCTTACATTCGAATGATTACTAAACGTATGAGGAAAAGCTTTACTAAGCAAAAAAACCTACAAGTAATTGTGCATACATGAAATGCACGCGGTCTCGAACAGGTCAACACATATTCCTCTAATTCTATAAAGCGAACATACTATTATAACTTAATAATGTTCTCAACTTTTTGTCCGTTGAGCTATCCAGAAGTTCTTGTCTACTGTCAAAAAACCAGCATTCTTCATTACGATCTGCGTAATAATCTCAGCCGAATTGTTCCTAGTTGTGTAGTCGGGACGGTGCGAAATTGAATGTCATCTTACACGGCCGCTTGAGTGTTGTGTGTTAGAAGTATTTATTCCTTCCTCTTCGATACGCAAGATAATTTAACTAAAACGTCTCCAAATTTTATATATATTTATATATGTATACATATATATATGTATATATATATATATACATATACGTGTGTATATATACACATGTATACATATATGTGTACATCTGCATATTTAGTTACTGTGTTAGAGCGAAATTAACCGTTCAGTAACTGTGTTTTTCTGAAATACTACTGATTTTTGTGATTGACTTACCCCTGTTCAAGTCCATGTGTAAAGTGTATTAGATTTTGCATGACCGACGAAAAATCAAGTGTCGTTTGCAGAAATCAAAATGCATATCGAAATCAGCATTTATTTTGTAATTAACTAGTCAGTAAGGAAGCGGCGAACTAGTTTCTTGACATGGCCGTTCTATCGCTCACCTTAAAAAATGCAACAAAAGCTTGAAAACGGGTTTAGAGCGCCGTGTGTACTGAAATCTGAGCGTTTGAGGCTTGAGAGGTTACAATGCTATAGTGCCCTCATAGTACAAATGTTTTGAAATCAAATTTTTCTTGGGTAGCTTATTTCGCTAATAACCTTCACATCGAGTTCTATACATCGAAATTTAACATTAATAGACACCTGTTGTAATGATAAGCTGCTGTGGGAAAATATCATGTATACAGTTGGTAACTTGGAAGAAATTTGAGGCCTTGAAGGTTTTTTAACCAGATATTATTGCCTGATTTTTCAAATTTTGATCCGATTTTGTATCATTTAAGGATATGTTGGCGTCTGTGTCTGCCGCTTCGTTAGCAGCATTGTCAAATCGCTCTGTTCATGGCAGTGATGGAGAAGCTGACCCAAATGATGTTAGTTCTCTAATTCTGAACCTTTGCTTCGCGTTAGTTGAGTCATCTCTCTATCTACTAGTTAGTATATTGGTCATTATTGAGATTTTCTCACAATTTGCTCTCAAAATCGTTCACTTTTCTAATCAGTACTTAAAGTTGCTTGAGGGAGTCTCAGACTTCAATTGAGTATTTTCACAGATCTGAAACCAAGAAGGGTATAGTAGCAGAAGATTTGAAATGCAGATTTATAGCTTATCTTCCCTACTATGACCTGGGAAGCAAGAGGTCTATTTATGGACGGCTGATTATCTCGATCACTTTCTTGAATATCATCTTATACTTATATTGAGCTGTCACAGACTTTCTTCTGCATTTCGACATTTCTGTTAATTTATTGGTTATATATAAAGAGAAATCAGTTCATCAACAATATAACCACCTTTATGATCAGTTTAATCATTTGCTTAGCAAAACAATGCCTTCCTTCCAGAAAGTGTGAGGGCTGGCGACGTAAGAAGTTGGTGAGATCACTTTTTGAGCTAGTTTTTAGATTTTTTGTCCTGCAGATGCTGCTTTAGGACGCAGAAGAGATGATAATTTGATGGAGCAATATCGGAGCTATACGGTGGATTTGGTATCGTGCTTCAGCTCAGTTTCCCAAAATGTGACGAGTCGACTGCAATGTAATGTCGAGTGTTATCCTGGATAATGGCAGCACTGAGTCGTTCTGAACGCTTAAATGTTGCGGCCAACTTTTGGAGTTGTTTTCCGTACGCATTGACATTGATCGTCTGTTCGTTGTCAAGTGGTTTCCAAAACAGCTTGCCCTGCTCATTTCCCAGAAAACCGAGAGCTCAAGCTATTGAGCATGGAACCTGGTCTGGGGCTGAACTGGCGACTCTTCGCCGTTAGGTAGCTAGTGAGCGTGATGTTTGTTGTTCTCGCGAATGACTCATGAGTCATCTCCAGTAATGATTAATTTGAGAAAGTACATCCTGTGCACTCGCCAGCGGAAGTTTCTCGCGGATGGTCACGCCTACAGCGCGGTTGCGGTCGGTTAATGTACGATGTAAACATCGAGACATCACTCACTAAGCGCCTTTATGCCTTAATGTCCTATAGTTTTTATAAATTTGTTGACTCACGATAAAGCTCCTAGAACATACCCCAACATACCATAGCCTTCCGGCAGTTCCTCGATCAAGGAGAAGGGGCAGTTAATTAAACATTATTTCAGTAAATAATAACGGGACAGTCCAATGCATAGCTGCTGAAACTGGCTTTTCAACAATTGGCAACAATTTAATAATTATTAGAGTAGTTGAAGAGTTGCGAAACGCACCCTTTATATAAAAATCAGGAAAGAAAAAAGTAAAAAGCTTAGAAAAACCAAGAAAATTCAGCATTTTTTCATGGACATGAATAAATATGGAATGTTCCAATTATACATCGAACTTTTGAGTGATATGCAAAATAATAAAATAAGATTGTATTCCACATATCTGACGAGCTTGTTCATTACCCACAGGATCGATCGATCGATAGACATCTGGGATGCATCTTTTTTACAACCGGGAATTTTTTCTCCGCTTTGACAGAAACTCCGTATAAAACGCTTGACTCACATATTCTACACCACGTTCATGTGCCTTTTGTGCTTCCCGCGGATTATACGCGTGAAAATGAAAGCACGCGGAGGGTGTGGAACACAATTTTATTCTAAATCCTGCAGCGTTATAAAAAGGCTTTTTTGAAAACCGTCCACGTATGGCTTTAGCCAGAGATCTAAGCTTTCGAATGATTATTAACACTTGTTGAAAAATTCTTGTGCAGCGAATGAGGTCGAAGATTCGTTTGTTTCTTTACAGCCGAAAAGTACCCATTTTTGCAAGCCTAATTGTTTTAATTGAAAAATAAAGTTCCATGGCTCGATGTGTAACCTTGGGCCTCAATGGAGAACCACTGAGTTTCGTTATTTCTGCTCATTTTCAGGAGTCTAACTGTATGATAATTTCCATTCTCCTCTGTCGAAACACTTATTTTTAGAGGTATTAGCCAATGAAATTATATTCTCAATTAAATACCAACCAGCCAACCTAGACCTTGATTCGACACTCCGGGTTCATCAATATTGTCGTCACTTCAGGAAAATCGGATACTTGTCCACTCACTCGTTACATTTGAGGTGAAAGCTTTCTAGAAAATCTGTCCTGTATTCAGCGACATTCGTGATAAAGATAAAAACGTCAGGCATCAGACACACTTATACGAAAATCTTTGGGAACTATGGGTGCCGAAAACGAATCGCTTGCAAGAAGTGCTAATACCTGCGCAGTTCATGTTAAAGAACACCTTGTAAAATAAATTGAAGGAAAGTACTGTTCATTATTCGTGTTTATTCTCACTGAAAGTCGCTTTGAATGGATAACTCTGCGAATTCATTTGCTAAGTAGGGAGACTGTACAATTCTGGAGCGGTTGGATATAGTGAGTAAATTCCGCTTATCCTGCTGTCTCAGAAGTTGAAGTTTTTATAGGAATTATGATTTCAAAGAAAGCATTATTCAGTCATCACTGTCATCTATTAAAGGTGGAGTCTGTAGTGAGCAGTCGTGTTGTTGCGGATGATTCAATTTTCACCGTCGGATCTGGATCTGTTACTCCTCCTCTCAACAAATTACAGGTATGTGCTCTGTAATCACTGTTTGTATTATATTTTCCCGGACAGTTAGAATAATTGACACTATCTCCGTTCATAGTTTATAGTTTCAAATAATTTTTGTGAATTTTCAGTTCGCTTCCGCTCTAATACATCTTATACAAACAGATGATCATTTTCTGACGCAAATTCACCAAGCTTATGTTGATGCTATCAACAGAAGATTAAATAGAAACTAAGTATATCACTCCATTCTCCATAAATGCGAATGTACTCATAAAAACGTTGCAACAGGAGCTTCGTTACACTTGAAAGCGCTGTATTACCTCTTTTTTTTTCGTAAATCTTTGCAGACGAAGAGAAGATTTAGAAAAGCAATCTCATTTCGACCTTTCTTATCTCATCTCTAACCTCATGTTTTTGTTATCATGTGGAAAAGCTTGTTTATAGCTAATACTCCTTTTTTACCGGTGACTCCTCTACGGTTTAATGTTGTTTAAAATTTTGTCCATTTTAGTACAACTTTAACACCTTAGTTTCTTTTATATACGTGGTATGTTGAAGTATATAGACCAAAAATGGTGTAACATTGACTTATGTGCTGCTAAGAAATGTCATTCATTTTCTGACTCACATTGTTGCTGTTTTTTTTAATTCATCTACAAAAATTGCCTTTTTTGTTGTGATTGAAATCTGAGGTGTCTTTGTCGGATGTGGTAATGATCTATGCCATTCGGAAACCCTGTGGTTGAGACTGATGGTTTGGATCGTATTTTCTAGAGAAATCCAATTTAGGTGGTTAATCCGAACACACGTGGAATAAAGACATTCTTCTGCAGTGCATATTTTGACACTGTTCGCGAGACTGCTTTGTATTGCTAATTTCAGGTTCCTTTTGTTCCACCATGTAGTGCCACGATTGATGCTACTTTTTTTCTCCAAAAATTTTTCGATTTTAAATTCTTATTACACTTACATATCCAAGAATTCTGAGAGATATGCAAAACTTAGACCCTGAGGCGTTAGTTGAATCCTCGATCCACACTGCACTACCGAGGCCCTTGCTCTGCTTCCACTATTTCTAGATACAAGGTATCGAAGCTGTCAGCAACCAGCCGTCAGCGGACTTGACCTGGTAAACACATATCGGCATTAAGTTCAATTGAAAACTTTGGGTACCGCTTTGATAGTGCTTGTGGCACGCGACGCGGTCGGCGACTGGACGTGGCGTTTTCCAATGGTAATGTGGTAGTTTCCAATAAAATTTCTGTATCTTTATTGTCATTGGTCTTATCATGGAATGATGACGGAATGTGATAGAAGAGACTTCAGTAAGGCTATTTGTAATAGGGAACCAGCGCTAACGCTTACTCTGAAACCTTGCATCTTTTATGGGAAAACCACACACTCAAGAAGAGAATGATTTTGAATATACTTATGTTGTTCTATTCATATTCATTTAGTGAATTGTCAAATAGTCAATTATATTATTATTTTATCGTCCCGAAATTTAATACATGTTGCGACACAAACCTTTCAGTGTTCATGCACTGTCAATCCATATAAACCCAAAAATCATTAGTGATTGGATATTATAAGATAAAAAATAGTCCGACAAAAGTGGTACTGCGCACTGCATGCGATGCCACTTTATCAATAACTCTCATCAATTTTTTGATGTCCTGAGGCCGAGCGGCTGTGATGTCGGCGCGACTCAACGAGAGACCTAACGCCTAGCGCTCTCCAACAATCAATAACAAACGCTCTACGAAACGCTTCGGCTTGGCTACTCGCGACTGAAAGGGACGTGCTCGAAAAGAATTTCACGACGTTTATGAAGAAGGTGAAATCCTCAAGCAAGCGATGAAACCAATCGAATGTTAGAAGTAACTTGACCTGTACAGTCAAAAAAAAACCGTGATATGGATCACATAAGGTGAAAGAGTGGAAGAATTACTCGATAATCAGTGTACTTCTGTTATTTGGACCTCTGATAAATTATAGAAAAGTTTTGTTCTATCTTTTTATGGGTAATTACTTTTTATCATTCGTTTATTCTCTCCTATGGAAGCAGTTCATTGGGACGGTCTTAACACTACACATACGCACCGATTTTAGCCCTCTACGCATTTTTTTTTCAGCTGAATGCCCTTTAGACGATCTAGTCTAATTCGTCCACTCCATCGCTCAAATTCACCACAATGACCGTAAGCACGTGGTTTTGGAGGACCATCAGTGTACAATAGAGATCTTGTCCGGTAATTGCTTTCAATGAGTATTCTCCTTCACATGTACCAAGAAGTTCCATACAAGATGGGTCAAGTCTTCACAGACTATTGCTAAGTCACTAGTCGTAGAAATTGTGTGAAGAGTATGTCTAAGTATTCTCAGTAAAAACTTTTGTTATACCTGCAGATAAAGATTACGACATCACGCTTGATCGTTTTCTGGGAAGCAGTGACGATTAGGTTAATGACAAAGTCGATAACTCCACTGAAAGTAATACACTCTTCACAGATGTCACTCGAGCGATGAAGAACGATATAGTACAGAAGATGAGAGATAATCTGTGACTGTTGAAGGGGAGTGCTGTTGCTTGAAGCCTCAACTTTTGATAAGCCACGGTCTTGTGTTCAAGGCGAGTAATGCTCACATGCATGAAGCTAGTTAATTTCTACGAACTATTCATGTCCTATTTAACAACATTGTATGTCCACAAAATGTTGGTGTACGTAGATACAAACATATTTCGGTCTTGCTTACTATTAATGTTAAAACGATTTTTTGAGTAAAAGGTTATTATAATCCGATGAGTTTAGAGTTAGATTGTGTACCTTTATCAATGACGTGTTCTACTAGCTCAATATTCAATCACTTGGCAGTGTCTCCGGAATTCTTCCTTAGGAAGTGACCGACTGAGGCGACTAAAAAAAACTTGGACCTTCCTAAGCTCTGATGAGAGAGTAACTTTCGAAATTGGAGCCAGAATTGTGCTCTATTGTGTCTTGTCTCATAGAAAGAACACTGATGAAGAGATAAATATCAAGAGGTGAAAGAAGGTGTCGTCACACATAATCCTTCCCATCTCTTCAATGACGACGGGATTTGTTCAAGGTAAAGTAAAGATGGAGTGCAAGTTACCAACTTACCTCTACGAATTGTATATGCCCAATGTTTCGGACTTCGCCGTAGAATAGATAAATAGCAATGAAGATTAAAGAATGATGAGTGGGAAAGACGCTCTCACTCTCACAAAGTAAGCGACAGGAATGCGCAATAAGAGTTGAAAACGTTCTCATTTCCTAAGGATGTGGTTTTTCTTTCGATAAATATGGATTGTCAGGACAAACAGACTTCTTTTCACTGCAAATACCCATAATTCTCTTTTGTGGTGTAGATTTAGCTATGATTATAAAAAAAAACTCCGAATGAAAAACGTAATCTTCATCCCGTTGATAGAACATACTGAGAAGGCTTAATTCTTGGAGCCAAGTTTAGTTTCGGAATCGGCATTTTCCAGCTACTGAATGGCTACAAAAACATAGGTTGAGAGAGAAATACTATGTAAGAGTTGATGATGCGTTTCTTTTCACAACGATGTGGTCATCTCGTTGGGATATCGTGATTTATAGGACACATGAGTGTGTTTATTACCAAAATTATCTTGAGAGAAGTCTTTTTTGTAATATTCCGTCATTTAATGGCGTTGATGCCCTCTCGAAACCTCTATCTACCCCATTAAATTCGCTTATTTCTTTACTTTCATTGCAGCGCACCAATCTAATTTCGTGGGAGAAGCGACGTCGCTTTATTGTAGTTAATCAAGACGCAAAGCTGCCGGTGTGTTACAGAACGTAACACGCAGTCCCCAAAGGGTGGAGGAACATGGGTTTATGGATAAAAATAAGATCATACACGACTTATAGAAGTCGAGAGAGAGGGAAAATATTTGGTCGCAGCAACGTTAGGACGATAATCTGTGCAACTAATGGGCCATACCTTTTCCTGGCCTCACGAATCGCGTGTACAGATTTTTCTCCGTATTCACAACGTGCTTCAGTGACAAACGGTTTCCACTGTCACATCCACGCTCCGAGTACAGCGCGCATGAAAGGGTTAACCGATTCGTTTCAAGTGTGCATATCTACGTACTAGGTGAATTGTATTTATGAAAATATCTGAAGTCTAGTGGGGTCTGTGAAGAATTCTAAATCAAGTTTTGCAGCATTCTCTTCAATTCGAGTAAAAATTCGAAAAGAACAACAGAAAGGCCAATATAAAAAACAACAATATAACTGACTATTCATTGAACCAGAAATCAAAACAAACATCCAACAATGGCAGAACAAATGCGCAAGAATCGATTTCTAAAAACTCAGCTATGAACGAAAATCAAATTTTTCTGACAATCACGCAATCTTTATATCGAGGATTCCTGTTGAGCTTCATTGTCTTTGTTGTTTTCATCTTGAGCTTTATAATCATAGTCAACAATAATCATGTACAATACACTGAATATACCCGCTGTATAGACTAACATTATCCATAGAGCTATCAAACTGAAAAACGCAAAGTAAAATCTAATAAATAAGATTTTGATTGTAAATGAACAAGAAACATTACGGAAAATCGTATAAGAAGAACATGTAGTGTTAGGTGAAAACTGGATCAACATATCTCTGTCCATCGGCTGACTCATTAATTAAGCGGAGAAAAAGCTGATAGAACGTACCTCGTCATCACATAGAACAGGATTTTATGATGTTGTGCATATATCAAATAAATCAATGAGAATAGTGCTAGGAATGACACAATAAGGAATGTTTCCGTCGATGTGAGCGGAGATTTTTGATATGAATGCGAATCACCTGCAAAATATGAGGTTTAAAACTTTTGATTGATTTCATTGAAACTGATGATATCTTATTTGTGCTGTTGCTTGGGTTCCATCGTGGAAATTTGAACCGTAATGCTTCAGTAGCAGTTGATGCAGTCAATAGTTTATTGATGCGCTATAGACTCTACTATTTATCGTAAGGGTGAGTGAAGGTCTATCAAATTTCTACAGTGAGTTGTTAGGGATTCTCGGTGTATCAAGTTAGCAAGTCTATCCTTCCAGATGAGTCTGGCTCTAGCTCAATGGTCCCAAGGGGAATTTCTTGTAACAAAAAAGGCGCGAAATCGTTGCAACGGCCACCTGTCTCACACTTTTTACCACAGCACTTCCTGGATAGATAGTTGTGTTATTAGTAACATGGTCAATTAAGCACGTTGTAAATGGAAGTGGTATTCCAATTCAGACAGGTGAATGTATTGATGAAGCTTAATTTTCCACTCAGATATTTCTCTTTCGCCATTGTTCTTTCATAATAAAGTGAGTTTCAAACTTTTATGAAGATAAATCATACGTGTATCACCAAATATTGTTCAACTTGTTTCACATTGCATTGCAGTGGCTCCCTTCTCACAGTGAAGGCGAAGCTTTCTTTGATTACAGTTTTTGCGCGCGGCCGGATGTCTTGTTGATCGTGAATAGACTATAACAAGCCCCAGTAGTCTTGAATCGGCGACTATTCTTTGTTAAAGTCGTCCGATGTGTTTTGCTGATTTGAGGGACATTCAGAATACCTTTTCGTTCGGAGCATCTCATTGGTCATCGGATCAGCTATTTTCTTATTTCGCGCTTTACATTCTGTCGAATTCAGTCATCGGCGTCTCCTGTACACGGTTGTCAGTGTAACGCATCCTGCATATACCATCCTATCCTAGGAGAACCTGAGCGAGCAACAATCACCTTGAGACGTTGATACAGGTTACAAGGATTTGTACCGCCATTGAGATTCCAGCAATGTGTTCTATTGGACGAAATTCTGCTTATTCAGTATTTCAGTGTTATGAAATATGCAGCGACCACAGGGAATTTAGTAAACGATATTCAGATCCGAAAGGCCTGCATTTCATCCTGAGGAATAAGTAAATTTGTATCTTCTTGGTAATTATGCGTAGATTCTGATAGATTTTTATTTCGTTCAAAAAATTCACCATGAGATGATGCAGGTTTGTTTTAAGTTGAAAGAAAAAAGTGTTTTCAGCTACTTTGATCCATAAATGAACATACAGTCATCAGTTAGTGAAATTCGCTTTACATGTGCTTGGTTGACTAGTTAAATATAGTAGGTGTTATGTGATCCCATCCACCGACTTAGCACTCTCCTAAGAGTGGTTTCTGATAGAAAAAAATGGAGAAAGATGTTAGAGAGAAGATACAGAATTGAAAGTGAGGTGATGTTGTGAAAAGAAATAGACAAACTCCACATTGATATGTGCTAATTGATCAAAGAAGTCTGGAAAGCTTACTTTGCGAACCTTCATTGTCAATGTCACTTGAAGTAGCGCTGTCGGGCGTCACGTTCACTACTGTCATTAATAAGAAAGCCACTGTAGCAATTGTTCACCAGCGCTGAAGCTCTCCTTGCATATCTTCTCGTATGAGTTCTGAAACCAGCTGAGGTCAGAAGGCGTATTCATAAAATTAACACGATGAGATGACATCATAACGGCAAACTGAGCAGATTGAAATAGAAAAAAGGTGTTCATTATGTCATTATTGGTATTGCTGCCTCCATATAAGATGGTATAAAGTGCTTTCTAGGTTGATGAAATTACAAAAATCACTTGATTCAATATAATCCCTATGAGTCGTTTCTTACTATCTGCTTTTTGTTAATTGAAAATCGTCTAAGATATCTGAAATTAGTTCAGCATTAAATGCGGTAGAATACGCTTGATGCATGTCAAATCAAGTGATTCATCGAAGAATGAAATGAAGTACAGAAAAATCTGTGAGATGGAAGTGAATATTCCTTAAAGTGTGTCGAAAACGAGTTCTAATTTTTCTACGACCTTTATGAAGCTTATTCCTTATAAACTTTGAATTCATACATCATGTTTATTTACAACACATAAAAACTCCAAACAGGTTTTGCTAATGGATTCCTACAAATTTAAGACCTGCTATGTGAAATCTAGTATTTATGAAGCATGAAAATTGATACCAAATATGCATATAACCAAAGTGTGAAATGCGGGTTGTTGTTGGCCGAACGGCTAGTGATGCTCGGTGCAGCTCAACGCGGGATGGATCCCTAACCCTCTATCACTCTCCGACGATCAATAACGGCGCTACGGACCGCCCCAGCCTCCTTTCCTCGAGATCAAGGAGATGTGCTTAACCACTATTTCTTGAGATTCATGAAGAGGACAAATCCTCAATCAAGAGATGAACACGAAGAGATTAATTGAATGTTACAAGTATTGGGACCCGCGTAGTGAAAAAAAGAAGAAAGAAGGAAGAAAAAAAAAACTGTTATGCACATCAAACAGAGTGGCAAAGTAAAGAAGAGTGTGAAAAAGTGAAGGTGTATAATTTGTTTACTAGAAAACAAAACTAAGCGGTTCTCTCATCAACTTCGTACGAGAGCTGAGGTGCAATGGAATTAAGGGCTTGAAAAAGACTATGCGACGATGGAATCTGCTGGACGTGATTCTGGCAATTCATGATCATGAATATTTACATGAGTTGGTGTGCCTATATATGCCTATATATATCTAGCCTTCATCCAAATATGAAGCTTTCATAAAGTATATCACTGTTGCACGAAATTCGTACATACCACAAAAGCTACTTCATAAACTACAAAAAACAAGGAAACTAGCGGATTTGTGGTGGTCATGATTGCCACATTAACATTGCGCAATGGTAACTTTAGCGAGTGGATAGAAGTACGAGAGACTTTAACGGTGAATGACTGATTCAAAAGAGAAAGGATGAAACGATCGGCTCCGATAAATACCTTGAAGAAACGCTATGCATTAACTCTTTAAACTAAGTGTAGTAGAAATTATCTGATTGAATAATTCATCTCACAGAATGAGTTGCGCGAGCCTATAGCTTTGGTCTTATCTTACTGTTTTTATCCCCGAAGACTACCCGTATAGCACTTGTCGAGTCTTAGAAAGATGTTGAGCTAAATTTGTCTGAGGTGCGCTAACGCCCTCAATTGACGGGAGCCACCTGATACCAAACGAGCGTGGCACCTGTCTCCCGGAACAACTAGAATGGTAGACTCGGTAAACGCGGGATGGAGTCGAGCCAGAGCGATACACTTACTAAACAAGCACCACTTTCAATGCGCCGCTCGCCTCCTACTCAATTGAGCCGCAAGAAAAATAAGTATGATCTGGAAATTAGGAAGCTCAGGTAGTGAAATTGAACCTGCATTTCACCATCACCTAAATCGGGAGCTAATTATTCTACTATCAAGATCTTTGCCTTGCTATCACTTTTTCTGTGAAATCAGGTATCGTAGATGTGAGCAGCCAACCATAATCGCCTTCGGTGTGGTAGGCATTTATTTGGCATTGAACCCAGTCCATATAAGAAACAAGGAACGAAGCTTACTTCGTTTTCCTTAAGCTATGACAGAATAGAAGAAACTATTTATAGGGCTCAGTAAGTTAGTAGTTTTGGCTTATTAGTGCTTTGGTTAAAGCTGCCATAAGCGATTGGGAACGCGTGCATTTATTTGGAAACAAATGTACTCTTCGGGAAGTTTCTGCCGTACAGAGCTTTTGACTAGACTATTGTCAGTCATTCGATAGTTTGAGAAACGACGACTGAGTAGTGCACTTAATCTTTGAAAAACCTTTTCAGTTCGCTGTACTAGCAAATATGATATCTCGTTTCACACACGGCGAGCATTCCTTGCTCGGCTAGGATTTTGTATGGCTTTCAATAACTATTCGATAGCATTAACCTCGACAATTGAAAGTAAGTTTTCATTAATAAAAAGGTCCTCGTAGAACTCTGTAAGAACGAATAGAATGTTAGGTTTTACATTCGAGTTAGACCCTCGCTTGAAAATTATGGTTGTATATTTGGCAATATACAATGAAAATAAAGATAATACTCATAGAATGATAGAACAAAGTCTTTTTAGCATTCTAATACAAGAAGTCTAGGAATTTTTTCGGAGACTTTTATCAATAAAAAGCCTCCTAGCAACGATTGGAATATCACGTTTTACATCCGAATTAGCTCATCGCTTGACAAATCATAGCTGTATATTTGGTAATATATAATGAAATATTGGTTGCACTTATAGAACGATAGATCAAAATCTTCCGTACCATTCGGTATAAAAATTCTACAATTTTTGGGCATCAAAAGAATTTTGAAAAAATTACGAAAGTCGCACTCATTCGAGGCGGTGGTTGAAATTGATTAGAATCTTTTCTTGGAATCGAAGAGGAAAAATTTCCCACTTTTCTAACGTTCTGAAACAGCACGATTTTCTAGGCATAGATCATACGTTTTTAGTGCGTATATCACAATGTGTGAAATATAATTTTTTTCGCTGTATGAACATCCCTTCCAAAAATCAAACGCACCTCTAGTACGGTTGTTCAAGATATCAAATGACTACTAAGACTTTGTTGAAAAGCCATTCACAAAGCGTAGCCACGCAAAAAACGCGTCAAAGGTGAAACATAGTGTTTTTAGCTGCTTCATCGTACTGCGAAGGTTTTTTAATAAAAGATACCTATTTAGAGACTGATAATACGAGGCTGAAGAGAACGGCCTCATCCCCGAAGGATCACTTCTTGATAGACAATTAAACACGTGAGTTTGCTGCACCACTACAGCTTAAGTTATTCCGAATTCATTCATTTCAACACTTCAACGTCGGTATATACGGAAACATACTAAGTTGCACTATGGAAAAACATGTGTAGACAAGGAAAAGAGTGCAATTGCGAAATATACGGAGCAAAAAAAAAAAAACAAATGATCACAAAGAAACGCTTACTTGAAAGTAGAGTTGTGATTTTGAAGAGATTTATTAACAGAAATACTGGAATTTTTTGAAGATGTGAGGGAAGGAAGGTTCAAAACTTGTTACAACAGGTTATTAGAATTGTTTTGATCGTAGGGGAAATGCATAAATTTAATACAAAAGAGAAGAGAAATTGAAATTGAAGGAGCAAACACTGATCATAGAAAATTCTTGCGGTTGTTGATCTTTTTTGAAAATATGTCACATCTGAGTAAGTGTTGACTTTTCAAAAATAACTGTCACATGACATTCAGCCGTGATAAACAAACTCTTTACCGTCTTCCGAAGAATGCAAGTAAGCGGCTTACACTTTCTAGTACTTCCACTATCAATATTCCTATTTCTTTGAAACAAGCGATAAAATTCACATGACGAATCGAGTTTTTTATGATTTCTTCTATCGCTTAGTCTGATGCATATAGTAAGTAGATGAGCTAACAAAAAGTGAGATAAGGAGTGTAGAAACTCATGAGATCAAAACTGATGAAGAAGAAGGGGTCGAGTATCACAGTTTGAATGAAACGATTGCTGAAGCAGCGATGACGACGGAATTCCAATCCAATCACATATCGCTCGTCGAGTGGTGGTGGTGGTGACGTTGAGTTGATCGGTGAGATTAACGGGTTTCTCGAGAGAGACAAAGTGAGAGACGACACTAGCCTTCGTAAAGCTCATAGATGGCTATAGTGCAGTTGTTTGGATCCGGTTCTCTAATTTGTTCTCTATTGTACCAAACGTATTCGTAACGAAACTAAATTATTCCAATGCATGTGATCCAAACAAAATGGCCGCTCTTAGATTCAAACCAGCATATCGCAACATATCTAAAGTAAGAGCAAATTCTGTTAGCTAGCTGAGGACCATTAGTATTTAAAATCTTTTGAAAAAAGAATCAAATTTTTATCTCGAAGAACTAGAGCTAATAAAACTCGTTAGAGGGTGGGTAGCGCTGTTGAACTGATGCTAATCATCGTGAAGATCGCCGCTGTCTCAGCAAGCCTACCAGTTAGACGTTAAGAATAGCTTAGTCTCTGCATTTCTTTTGGGAATGCTCGATAATAGTTATCTGAGCACCTCAGGAAAAATCATTTTGACCAGCATTCCGCTAATTCCATAACAGAGACTGAAAATCGAGGAGCATCGAAACCTACACTGAATATTTCGGAAAGTGCAGTGGTTGGACAATAAATAGAGTAAAGCAGTTTTTGGAGTTTAGACAGTAAATATGAAGGTAAACGTGTAGAAAAAGCGCGTTTCTTTGCAGTTCTTGACATCTGTGAGCCTTCGAAGTTTTCTAACTCTTAATATAGAGCGAAATAAGTAAGTTGCTCAAAAAAACAGTCGCGTCGTGAGGACCAATGTGGAGTTGCGACACAGATTTTGGGAATTTTGAAAAAACAGATCATACTTTCCAAACGCATCTCCTATCATTCATGAGAATTAAAGAGAGTTGTACTTTATGAATGTCGTAAAGCTTCGGGACCCATGCTCCAAAACGTACTATCACAAAAAAGGAATGAGATAAAAACGATGTTCTGGACGTGTTGAGCTAGATAGTGCAACATTCTTGCTGACAGATGTTAGCGAAAGAAAAAACCTGTGTGTTCACAAATAATGTGTGTTCATAAGCAACGTCACATATTACTCACGTGTAGGGTTTCTCGGAGATGCCTTGTGGCCCACAGGCTTGCTAATAGTATTAGCTATTGGTATTGCTCTTTCGATTTGCTACAGAAATTCACAAAGCCTTTATCAATACAGGGCTGAGGTATTGGTAGCAGACTTCTCTGAGAGGACAAAAACATGTACACGTAACAATATTTGGGCCACCGTAAGTCATTATATAGGCGAGAACTTTATCAAATCGTCTTCAGACTTCATGGCACACTCCTCAGAGATTTATTAACTGAGTAGAAATCACATTACACCACATTTGTTGATCCAAATGGAAATCGCTAGAGAGCGCGCAAATTAATAAAGGCGTTTTCCACAGTGGCTTTCTTTGAAGATTTCCTCATTAGATTAATTGCTAAGGTAAAGAAAAAAGTGATGATTAGTTGTTGAATAGTCCTACAAATTCTTTGACCCTCTCGAGAACGTGCGTGTTCTTTTAAACACAAGAAGACGCTGTTTTTGTTTGAAATAGATTTTTTACTGGACTTTCCATAGTTATTCAATAGCGAAAACGACGATTTCAATATTGTACTACATTTAAAAAAGGCTTTACATTGTAGCAGCCATGAAAAAATAAACTTCACCTTCGGTGGGACTATTTCCACGTTGATATCTGTTGATTGACTTTATATCTAACTTTCAGCACAAAATCTCAATGATTTCGAGATTGAGTTTGTTTTCATCGAATACGTGAAACTCAGAAAAATTCTCTCGAGTTGGAGAAAAATTCTCAACCAAAAAATCGCGCATCTCGCGAATTCTATTGCGCTTAGACATATGAAATCTCTCCTTGAAAGGACACGATTCTCATCGTTCATTTTGTAATTTTTTAGAAAGTTCCTATATTTATTCCACAATGATTTACTCAGCGCGCTCATACACTTTTGGTGCATATATCTGCGAGAGAGAAACGCAATTTTCTTTATGGTCCACCAACGCTACATGATGGAATCCTTTTCAAAAAATTCCAACTTCAGAATCATAGAGATTTAAGCTATCAAATGACTATAAATTGTGATGGAAACCAAGTAGAGACGCCAGCCGCGGAAATAACACGTATTGAAGTGAAATGTACTACAGTTAAAAAGAACGTTCTGCTGCACTTTAATGAGCATGATAACTTCCATGCATATCATGGGAGTACAATAGTTTCTAAGGTGGGTTTCCCCACTGAAGGCTCACGTATTATTTGACTTTATTTTCATTTTGAGCAGTCCTGCCGAGTCTACGGCAAGCATAGGAAGAAGTATCCCGCTCCAGTCAACCCAATGCGTGTTTCAATGCAGCAAGACAATGCCAAACCACACGCTGTCAAAATTAACAAAGGCAAGTTCGATAAATTGGACGAAGTCGAGGTTCTGCCGCATCTCGCCTACAGTTCGGATTACGCTCTATGTGACATTGCTCTTTTCCCCATCAATGCAACACTTTTGAAGGACCGCCGACTTGAATCGTTCGATGAAATTGAAGAAGCCTGTCAAGAGCTCTTAGATTCGAAGTCGAAGGAATGATCGATCTCGACCAGATGCAAACCGATGGCAGGATGTCGTAGAAAACGAAGGCCTTTATTTTGAGGAATAATTATTATTGCATTTGTTTGGAATTCATGCATAAATTTGTCGATTTTTTTCCAAGCGCCTCAGAACTTTCTTTCTAGCCTAATAATTTCCTCTCGGCTATTAGAGGCTCCCAACGAGGCATAATCAAGTACACTCCTAAAATCTCCGAGATTTGTGCTAACGAATGCTACTACAAAAGTGTGGAGGAAAAGTGCCAAATGCTTAAAAATTGCTTTGAAATGTCCAACTAACGCTTTTATAACAGTTATTTGTTATTTGCCTTTTACCAGTCTAAGGTGTGAATGAGTGCTGCTTTATAATAGTACCGTACTTGTTTGGAGACATCGATCATAATTATCGAAAAATTTGGTGAGTTTTGTTAATTTGAGCGTTGTTGCTGTGAATGCTTCGCCAGCTTTCAAACGGTTAGTTTAGGTAATTCTAGTTGGTGAGCTTGAGAAGTCTGCTACAGTATTCTTTTAATTTGATTTTTACTTTCAAAAAGATTAACCTTTTTCTCCTCTTCATCGCACAAAATGCTTTCACTTCACGAGCAAAATACACTTCTCATCGTAGTTCATAAAGTATTCTAAGTCATATGAACATTGTTGCAGTGCTTGGGAAGCGAGGAACAGGCATCATGACGTCTACTACGCTTCCTTACGCCTCTCGACCAATTCAAGCTTTTCAATAAGTGATAGCTAGGGAGTTGTGATAAACTACACAAGCCTGTACAAAAGAATTTTTTGTACCACAGTGAGGTATGCATGTTTTATTTAAGAGATCACCTCTTTGAATTAGGATAAAAAGGGATTAACATCTCAAAGTCTTTGAAACATTTTTGCGCAAACACGGTGACCGCCCACACTGATGACATGATCGAGAACACTGTCCGTTACGTCCGACTATCAAGGACTACACTTCTTGTTCAATCGCTTTTGTGTTCAAAATAGCACCTTTCCGAAAAGAAGGAAAAAAAACTCGTTTTCGTATGTTAAAAACATGTATAATCAATGTGATAGGAATAGCATGCCTTTTATCTGGCTGGAAATTTTGTGAGATTCCAATTGCTTTTATTTTAACCTATCAAAACTCACTTTCACTTGAAATATGTCTTGAAGTTTGGAGCCCAAGTTGTTTTCAGGTAGCTACGACTTGAAATTCGAAACCGATGACAAAAATTACCGCGGAAACAGCGTTAAGTTTCAAACCATCTATTATATCTTGCTTTTAAATTGGAAAACTGAACGTTAGCTTCCAGACGAGCCTAGGTTGAAAGTTGACGAGATTTCTGCTCGAGGAAAGGATAAAGGCATTTGTAGCTTGGATTGAAAAAAGCAGTGAAGCAGCTGAAAGCCGAAAGAGGCATGTTGCCAAACGCTTTCCATATTTTGCTCTCAGGAGGACATTAACGGCACACTTGTGATATCTAAGGTTATTACATTATATTTTACGAATCCAGTATAGCACTTCTACTGTGAATCAACACACCTCTTGAGAATTCGATTCGTTTTCTCGCACCCATCGTTCATAGAGGCCTTCCAACTTCTAAGTTGTCGATGAGGTTGCTTTTGAGGAATCCCCTTTCATCATGAATATCATTGTATGCTGATTGAATAGATTCTTTACTGATTCTTCAAAAAGTCGCACTATTGCGTTCCCACATAGATTGCAAAAAAATTACCTCACTCAAATACCCGGAATCAATTTACTCAACTGCAGAAGGATAAAAGAGTTGGAGAGGCTTGTGTTGGGTTAAATCGACATCGTGTTCGTAATTTGCACCATACCACTGCTCTACTACTCATCAGACAAATGTAACATGATATATAAAATACTACAGTAACAGGATAGTTCTTCACACTTATTCCTCAACTTTCCCATGAAAATGTATTTAGTGAGACCGAATCAAATCAAAAGTGAATATTGACACGTCTTGTTATGCGAATTTGAAGAAACTTTCAAACAATTAGGAAAATTAGAGACAAAATAAATTTATCATTAGCATTCAATTGGCATGTAAAGCGAAGAAACAAATGATCGAATTCAAATTATCCAATTATTTAATGGCTTATCATCTTGTAGTGAAACTGCATAATGAATGGACATTATTCACTAAAAACTAATGTATTTCTTAGGAATCGCAAGCTCAGAACTCATCTAAAATTCCGAGTTTCGGCCGCATTACGTCCTTCCAATAAAGTACAGAAGGATAAAGCCATCATTGATAAGTCAAATAGATTCTTGCGTTTCGATGAGTTGATACGAGAGCTATTATAAAATTAGCTTCACAAAGATTACTTTACCTTCGTCGGATCAGTTTTTCTCAATTTCGACGTGTCATTTTCTCACCATGAATTAGTTGTTCAACTGATCGTAAAAATCACTACCTTCATAAAAGTTCACTTATTGCAGGGCAACAAATTTGTCTTCCATTCACAATAGTTGTCGCCTGAGTATCTATGGAACGACTTGAGAGCCTTCTCATTATTGTTCCTGGGGCTGAACCAGGTAGAACCACAGTCAGAACGTTATTTAGCGTTCATGACGGCAGAAGACGAGCGATTTCATTCAGAATTGGCACACTAATCTCCATGTATGACGAACACAAAGAAGTGAAGAGAATGGAAAACTGTTAGATGTTGATATGAATCTCTCCAAGTATCAAAAAAAAAGCAGAAGAAAATACTCATTTATTCAAACATTGTCCGAAGTTAATAGATAGTCGGTCTTGAGATTTATTACCAATGAATCATTAACGCCTTGACAACGACGAGGTGTGTGGGGCTATTACTGCTGTATAATTCTTATATTGAGCAGATTGGGCGTGTAGTATGTGAGATTCACGGAGTTAGTAACAACCGTCGAGTGATGGAAATTTCTGAAGATTTCGTATGCGTTATCAAACAGTGGCCAATATTGTAGGATAAGATGTATAGATATACCTGCCCAGACTTAACAATAAGAGTTGGATTTACTATCACTGGGAAACATTCATTTGACTTTTTTGCCTCTTGAGGTAATTCAGCATAGATGTGGCTCCGATAGCAACTTGAGGCTATTTGTCTTCTCTTATGAATCTGTTAAGTGATGGCCGAGAGCGATTTGGCGCCAAAGATGCATGAACCGCTCCCACGTCACCAGGCAGTTGGTTTTTTATCGAAGAGAAGCTTTTAGCTTTGCGAGCTTACTATTTCTGGACAGCAGCGGTTCCTGTGGCAAAAACCACCGAATAAATAGCAATCAATCTGAATTTGTCAACTACACTCAAGCTGCTGCCGCAGGGCATCGAGTAAAAACTGTACAATCATTCATGCTCGTTACTTATTGAATCAATGAGGCAGAGTAAAATCACCATTTGCCCTTGTAGCACTTTGGAATAGTCAGTGGGAAAACTTATTTCATTGCCTAACCTTTCGTATAGAACAACTTATTTTCGTTGTTTAAGGGGCCACATAGCAATGTTGAATTTCTCAAGCACTCTGGAGACAGGAGCGGGCGCGAGTGGATGCTACTTCAAATAGCTTAGTAGTTTTCACTCGCTTGATTGCGGGTTTTAGTTGAATCAACGTAAAAGGTAGAATATGGATTCAAATACGCACACTTAGACAATGAAAAAAGGCACACTGATGCACTGGACATTCTGCCACCCGGTATCCCAAGACAAGTGAATGAGTCGCCTTCGATTCGAGTTCAGCACCTTACATACCACTTGAAAATGCGATAAATATCAGTGTTTAAGGAAAAAATTTCGTGTAAAAGAAGGTTCCATTAACGATATTCTAAGACATAAATAGTTATGTGAAATACTGAAGAACGGAACGCGCAATGTTTAGTGATGTTGTACAAAACACTCACGCTCCCTTGCTCGATCCTACATCTCGATGGTTGAGCTTCTCATTCATTTCGGTATGTTCAATTTTTTATATCGGGGTTATCGCCGATTCAGAAATGCTCACATAGCTGCCTTATAGTGAGGAAGTGGAATTGCTACGTCCAAAAAGACCAAGGACAAGTTTGTAGAGCTGGACAGCGTTGCAGTTCTTCCACACCCCGTCTACAGTACAAAAGTTGCTCTTTCCGCTTATGAACTCTTTCGACCAATGCAACACTTTTTAATCTATAGTTTGAAGAGCAGTTATTGTTGTTAATTTGGGCATAAAAACGAGGCTTCTACGAATTTACCAGAAGTTTTTGCTTAATCATAGTACAACCAAATGTCAAAGCACTGTGAGTTTACAATACACGAAGTTGGAACAAACTAACCAAGTTAGAAGAAGGACGTAAAATGTGGATGAACATAAAACTAAAGAATAGTTTGAATGTAAATACATGGTGGAATCTTTGAAACCGAGGTTTATGTTTTATTTTTTCACATTCTTTCATTCATTCAACAAGCATCAATTTGGCAGTGAGCGCCTCAAAAGGAATACGTGGGAGTAAAAAAAGCACAGTTATCAACGGAAAGATCCACTTTTACACAAAAATGTGATAAAAATGCAGATAAAAAGACGCGATAAAGCTCACGAAGGAAAAAGGCAAGAGAGTGAAATCACTGTGGGCTAACACTTTTTTTGCGAGATACATCGCTTTCTGATTCCAATTGATAGAACTTAATGGGTGGATGCATGTGAAAAAAAATAGAACAGGTTCACTTCAACAGGGTGGCCGAAGAGGATGGTGAGCATAATGTAGAACAGCTTTTTGGACAGCATGACCTTCGAGCATGTCAAACTCATAGCACATAATTTTTTTTTGAAGAAAGTAGTAATTTGATGACCAATTTACGGGAATAAAGGGAATGAATTCGGAAATGTCCGGAAGAAATTATATATTACTAAATCAGCACATGTTTGCGCTTTGGAGGTAAATTCTTTGAAGTTACTCAATTCTAGGCAATTCGCTAGTACTATGAAATAATTAGTGTAAGCCAAAAAGCCTTGCCATTCGTGACTTTCGCTATAATTCTCGGATACTTTACTTTATTTCAGACAAAAATGTGTAGATGAATTTGCAGACTTATAGAGGAGAGTACTAATAAAAAATCTAAGTTTAAGTGATTTCGATTATTTTTCCCTTGTGCAGATAAAAATAAGCAGATGGAGATAATGTATACTGCCAAAAAGACTATTTCGGATAAAACCTACTCATAAACAAGAGGATCGCTTGAGTCCGCAGAACTCTGAAGATACGAAAAGGGGTCGCCCGAGAAACTCGATACCCTTTCCATATAAAACCACTGTCCTTAAGAATCGCACAGCTTACGAGAGCGAGGTTTGTCTCGTTTTGACCCATATAGCCAAGTGAAGAGAGAAAGTAGACACTGTAATGTCGAGGGTCGCCTGTACTTCAATCAAAACCTCTCGCATGGAAGTGTGGGCTAATAGTGCACAGCATCATTTCTGCTTAAAAACTGAAACGAGATACAGAATCAATTTTATTTGTGGAAAACTTAGCAAACAAGGAGCAATATTTGCTTATAAGGTAAATTTCTTGCTAAGAAATAAGTTTAGTTTTCCTGCGTGGAGCTCTGAATAAGATGGCCAATAACTCTTACATAATCATTATCATGCCAAATATCAATTTTTTATCTAATTTTCAATTGATTGTCGTGTCACCCAGGATGGTCGTTCAGGGTTTATTATCGCAATGAACTTAGGCAAGGTTTTCTTTGAGCTGATGAAAGTTGATCATAACGATTTTTTGTTCTGCCGTAAAAATTCAACGAACCTCTCAAGATGCCCTAGCGATGTGATTAGAGGTGACCTCAAAACATGCATGGTTGTTAGGTCGACTGCGCACCACAGGGTATCCAAGCACTCAGTCTGATTGGGCGAAAATATATTCAAGGAAATAAAAAGCATTGGACGATATATCGAAGTGCCTTCGAGGTATAGGCGTAAAATGGCTTGATGGAGTCAAATGTATAGAGCATTCCTAAAACATCGATTAACGTCGAACATTTTACGTTTTACTGTTGTCATCTAGATATTATGCAAAATGTTTTTCGAATTCGCCTTTCTAGTATGGGATCGCATCTCCAAATTGTTTATATCTCATGCGAAGTGCTTATGAAGTGCAAATAGCAGGAAGACTGGGCGACTATCATCCAATGACGTATGGCATTCACTTCTAATGAAAAGCCGGTTTTGTTAGTCTTCTAATAACTTAGAGTGACTTGGACACACGTAAAAGTGCCAGGTTGCCGATGACAGCTTGAAATAAGTTTTCTGCTCAGTCAAACATGGATGATGATCATGCTAAATTCTCAATGTATTTGCTAACTCCGCTCCTGTAACATGTTTCGAGGAAAAGACGTTGCACAGTACTATTAAAGTCACTTGATAAACATTGATTTTATGACGTTTAGTGACTTTCAAATATTCATTATGAGATTTTCAATTTTGGGTTTTGATATATGGGTGCTTCCATAAGTGAGTACAGACCGTCACAGTAATCCTTGCCTGTCATTAAACTAGTTTCACAACACCCTTCGGTATGCGATGTGAGTCAACGAATGAGTTTTCATTATAATGTTAGCAGGAATCACTTATAGGCTACTTGACAACTCTGGCTTGGGCGATGGCTGAAGTCATTAGTAAACATTTCTTTACTAATTTTTCTACACTGCAAACACCTCATAAAATTTCGCATTCAGCTAATAAATGACCACAGGCAATAACATGAAATATCATAACGTAAACAAAGAGAAAATACATCGGATTGATTTGTAAAACTTTGTAAAACTTTGTAAAAGATTTGTAAAACTTCAAATTAAACTGGGAATTATATTCATAGGTTCAAATGACAAAAGGGTCCCAATTTCTGTTTTTGGAAAGATATTGGATAAGGATATCAAGTGACGAAATCAATGGGAAAAAGTCCGACAAGATTGAAAAAAATGAATAGTTGGGACGGAGATCATAAAAAAGATCCACAGTATTCTGATATTGTGAGATTCTTATCTGGGAAAACAACACCTTAAGCGCTAAAAATTATTGAATAGATCGACGAAGTGTTGCCTGATAAGCATTAGACGACATTGAGGACAGTGAAAACCCGATCTGAGTAGAGATGTTCGGGTGAAATCGGAATAAAACCGGTGTCTGCATTGCGGCTCACATCTTATCAAATGCGGAATAATTTTTAATTCCCTGTTTATATATTTTTTAAAACTAATTTCTTAATGCGTTGACGTGATCGATGATACTGATTCCTATCTCCCTTATAGGATAATGAATAAGGTTTTAATGAACAAAAAATATGTGCAGTTCAAGAAATGAGCATTAGTTTAGTTACAACCCTATTAACCTTAATGAACATAATCACAGCAAAGCATTATCTGTGATCGATTGTTGTTGTCGCTTGATTATTGCTCTGCGACGGGTTCAACCTGTACATCGCCCTCGATCGGACAGTCGATTAATTGGAGGATTCGCTATTATGCTGGAAGAGTCGTAGTCACAAAGAAGAAAACTTCTCTTCTATTCAGAAAGACCCAGCACTGGTTGTGTAGAGGAACACGGAATTGGCACAAAACCTTTAGAGCTTTACGAAGATCGAGGCGCTTTCAATATTGATTACGCCAAGGGACGAAGAAGACGAATGATTGTCAAGTCTCAATCGAACTCAGAAACGATTTGTACTCACTTTATCGTTGATGAATGCAGAGAAACAAAGCAGTTATTCAAATTACGGGGTACTGTACAAAGTGGAAATGGGACAAATGAGTGACGGTTCGAAGGGATAAAGTGCTTGATTCTAATCAAATCTGAGGGACGTATAATGCTTTCATCTCTACTATATCGCACAGTTTACTGAACGCATATTTAGCCTACGTGAGCGTTTGCGGTAGCCTATTAATGTAGCTTCTATTCTCGCAGACTAGTCTTTCAACAATTTACCCACTCTATAGGAAGCGATGATAAAATTTTTTGGAGCTCGGCGTACTTCAATGGAGCTTCAATGTCACATGTTCACCTGTATTACCTGTGTCACCTGTCGCCCCTTTGATCGTCGTGACTGGAGCGGGTATCAGTAACACTTCCATTTTTTCCTATCGCGTGCAAGAGTAGCCCAGTGGGTCCTCCTCGCTCTAGGGATTCGCTGAGCATCATATCTTTCTTTTATAGCTTTTGTGAAGAAATTGGACATCGCGTCGGTGGTCTTGCTGTAGAGCGCTTGATGTCCCGAGTAATCCAGTCGGTAACGGCTCTCGTTCATCGGTTGTCGTTGAACAGGTTATTGTGTTACAGGTTACCTCTAGTCATTGCGCTACACACGCCATTTAAATACTTTCATAATAGTAGATAATAGTGAAAAGTAAATAAAAGTAATATGGTCTTCAGTACCAGAATCTAGACATCAGTTAAAGAGGAGCAATTGTGTTTGTTTCTTGGTAGAGATCGGAAATTTGTTCGAAAAGATTAACTATTGAATGTGACATAATTGCACCAAAAAAAAGCCGTTGCATATGTAGCTACCGTGGTAATGAAAGAAAAGTGAAATGTAATATTTCCAATCTTCTGCTACAAATTTGAAGGTGCATATAGTGTGCGACCAGTTAGTGATCGGATCCGTGAGAACTCGACCGTTAACGAACAGCTTCTAACGTTGGATCAGGTTTTTAAGCTCAATGACCATTGAAAAAATAATGTGAAAATAGCAAATTCATTAAAAGATGTTCGCAACAGGTTTCAATACTTATGCTTTCTTTCACTGTTTTCAGATTATATATACATATACTACACATTCATATATATATCACAATCATATACATATATGTATATATATGTGCATATATTAGTGTGTTCATATATATATTATATATATATATATCATATATATATATATTATATATATGAACAACGTGAAATCGTGACATTAAACTAAGGTATAGCATCGACAGTGCGATTTTAGTAGTTTGAGCGAACGACCAGTTTGTCACTCCACGATTTTCAGTTTCCAGCGCCTGACATTCTGATTATTAAAAGTTTAGTCGAGTTCAAAAAAAAAGTCAAAGCGCATTAGGCATTTTATTGTGATTAATAATGTTGGTATTTCGGAGTTTTGTAGTTCGAGGAGCCTTTCTCTCTCATTTGGTGAAAAGTTTAAGCTATGCTCATCCATTCCTGATCTGGCTATTGTGCTCACATATACATTTTCTTCTGATGGAATCCAATTTTGTTTTGATCACCAGAAACACCAATGGAACGTCATCGATAGTTGTTGAGAATGGATAGGAGCTTCTCACCGATTTCAGCCATGGTACGTCGGTTTCTATGTCGGCTCTTATGTCCACGTATCTATGTCGAGCAAATAAGTATGCTTCAATGTCACTTTTTTATTTGGGTAGGAACAGGTGACTAAGAGGTGAACTGATGAAATCTACTTCCTAAGAAACCTACTTATTTCTATATCGCTCTCAGTATATAACTGTCCTACTACATTTATTTTTCTATTCACTGCATATTTTTGTTTTATAGCGGGCATGTTGTGGAATATAGCTATAAAAATGCTGAGGTATAAGCAAAATTTGCGGACCTGATGTGGATTGGAAGCCACACCCTACCGAAGGCTCACGTGCTATTCACTATAGCAAAGCCATTAGTTCTGCCTTTCTCCCAGCCTGTTCCTCTAGTATAGTGTTTTTGAAGAAGGTTATTTCAAATCCAATGCTCTGTCAGCAAAACCAGTATGGAAAAAGTCTTCCAAACAGTGGAGCACCAGCAGCTGTTGGTAATAAGGCCGTAATCAACGATGCCACCGTGTTCTACTTGAAAAATTTCCATTTCTTCACTCACTTTCATGTTGAACGTACGAGCCTCAGCGAAAATATAGCAAATAATGACTAATGTTATCTGAACCGATAGTGCATATCATAATAGAGAATAAGTAGACCTATGCTGTACTGACAAGTTTATGTAGATTCTTATGCTTTTATTCCATTTACTGAAGCTTACTATGGATTGAGGTATATGTGGGTGAAACTGGAGAGCTAGATTACCTTCGGACAGTTGTCGCCCGTATTCTAGTCAAATTACCAACGATTCTAGGAAGTTTGAATGCATTGACAAACGAGCCCTCAAACGAACACTGCTAGATCAAATGAGACCAAATGAGCATTTCTTGTACAAAATTTGTCAGACTGTTGGCCAATCTAATTCGCTGGTTGATGGGCTACGAATATAAAACTTCCCCCTGGTCGAAGATATGCCGGAGAAAAAATTGGACTGAAAGGACGAAATGAGTGAAGTGATGTTCCATTACTTACAGGTACTAATTTGCAACTAGATACTTATGGAAAATTCGAATAATGCTGTCACAATGCGGTTTCAGCTTGATAATTTCAGCATGCAAGCTCTGGAATCCACCACCAAAGAAGGTGGAAAAGGATTAGAAGAAACAAAATTTCGACGATAATTTCTTAGTTGATGTTTATTTCATTCGTGAGACGCTGTGTGTTAGAGAAGATTCCCAATAAAACAATAGCAAAATGTGAAACGCCAACAAAACTGGTAATCTGCTCTCTGTCAAAACAGGTTCTGCAGTTCAATTCCGTCTTAAGTAGCATAATTCTCGACTCAAAATCTCTGGAGAAATACTGGTGTTAGGAATTCAATGAAGAAGTACGAAGCAAAACGAAGGTTGGGCTGTACATCCGCTTTTTGTAGACGTTTTGTAGCTCAGAAACCGTTTTAATTGACAAAGAGTGCCATTTGCTTGCAATAATGAAAGATTTTAAACGTCGAAAACTTTCGAATTTATTCTGGTCTATGTCCGCAGCATTTCAATCAATACATCTCTCTATTAAGAAAATAAAAAGATAGAGATCGTGAATACAGCCGGAATGTTTCAACGGAATTCGTAGAGCTAAACACGAGACCACAAAAAACGGCAAAGGACGAAGGGGATCTGTAAGTCTATTTACGAAGAGAAAAAAGTTCCATAGAGGTCTGTATAAGAATAGCATATGTTTGCTGTCATAGTCGGCAACAGGATTAAAAAACGCGACGTGTTCTCTCTAAATCTCTCTCTTCTCCCTCCTTTATTAAACTGTTTGGAAGTAATTACGTTCTCTTTGTCATTATTACTTGATTCAATGATGCCTTTTCATAGGAAAAAAATGTTAAGAAAACGCTCACCATCTAAAACGGCTATATGCTAAAAGTAACTTCAATGGTTCCTCGTAAGCTGATTATTCGCTCCATATCGGAAAGAATGTCACAAGAATTTTTCTAACTTAAAGGTAAGAAAAACCACGAATTCTACTTTGAGATTGAGAAAATACGGTGCAGTGGGAAAACAAAAGTGCAACATGTCAAAGCGCATTCGTGAATGCAACAAATTGTTTCAATACTGATTTCTTAGGAATTCACGTATTCTCAAAGTCATCTCTAGAAAATGATAAGAAGTTGATAGATTAGAAGAAATAAGGGGACGAGGAAAAAAACAGAATGATCATATTCAACAACCGCTCAATGTTCACAGAATTTTTAATGGTTATTGAGAAAAGAGTAATTAATGGGTTACAGCATGAATTAGCACGTTAGTAACAACTTCACTCATTTAGTGAATTCCTTTGCTTGTTCGCAGTCTTTAGATGATCGTAATAGAATGTTCTTAAGTTACCGCAGGTATCTTTCAAGGTCTTAGAAATCGAGAGTACAAGATGTCAGTCATTTTCGGTAGAGGGTAATTTCCAGATGAGCTTCCGGATAAAAACTGGTTTTTGGCATGAGTAGTATTTCCAGAGTGCAAACCTCTCCGTATACTTCATCAAGTGACTCTTTTCTATTTTCATTCTACTTCGTGATCGTCTTCATTCTTGTACCAACACTCTTCCCACGACTTACTCCTTTGAGGCGGTACTGAACTCTGTCAATAAATTTGCTAAATTCCAAAAGCGCCTCATATGTTTTCAACGCAGAAGAGAAAAAATTTTGATAGCAAAAATGCTTTGGCTCAATGAATCATTAAAGGTATAGTATTGAAAAAGTGATCAGAACAGACCAAAAGTTGCAATGATAGTCAGTCCCGTGTAAAGGGAAATTCGACAACTTGTGAGCTAATTTCACTCTCAACAATGTTAAGTAGAAGTGCAAAAGTTGAAGAACAAAGAGTCGGTACTCAGTTCGTCAAACTTCAAGGCGAACTCTGTAAACGATTGTTTTCAGTTACTCAAAAAGAAGCGTTGTAAAAAAAAGAAAGAGGTGTAAACATTTTTACATATTACGAATAGATTCACTGGAGAAAAGAACGATATCTAAACAGAGAGGAGTAAAAAGTATGGATGAAGGTCATGAAAAGCATCAAAAATCTTGAGTTTTGATTGAAATATGTAAATCTCTTTAAACGACTATGCCTAGAGTGAGCATCATTAGTTGGAAATCCTGAAACTGTGGTCAACAAGGAGATTTGTGAATGTGATCATTAGAACGGAACGACTAGCGGCTATGAAGCATTTCAAACAAGCTCGTAACTTCGGAAGGCCGGTGTGAAACTAGCCAACAACAACAGTCAAAGGTTGTTCACTGATTCATCGTGGCGTAACGAAAATTATTCTCCAAAAACAACTTTTGGTCTATTTTTGATTTGGCAAAGTTTTATATAATGTTAAAACTGCTTCATACAATCATGATCTGCAAGTACCACCTAACATACAAACCGCTAAAGTGATGTTGGTAATGAAGCGTATGGATTTTTTCCAAAAGCTCAGGTATAAAATTTTTGGTGACAAATAGAATAGAAAAACCACTGATTCAAAAACGTTGAATAGAATTTTTTCGAGTCTGCAGTTGCAGAAATTGTAAACTATTCGAAAATGGTCACAAGAGAATTAAACAGATAAAATCCGTTCAACATGAACACAGCAGTTCTAAACATTGCACTCTTACTTCACCATCCCCTCGCATAATTTGGATTCATTGATTGATGAACTAGTTTTGGAGATCGCTACTGGTTTACGCTCATTTCACCCTCTATCCACTACAGAAAAAGATCAGCAACGGAAGTTTTTGATGCGATAGCTTATAGTATTTGAATAGTTTCAAGCTCAAAGAAAACTGCAGGTCAAATTTTGTTATAGCACCCTTCAGAGAAAGAAAGTGAGAGTGTAGTACGAGCTTATAATGTGAAGAGAAGTAAGCTTGAGTGGAAGATGTGCTGTACTATACATTCACTTTGGATAACGTCGTCCTCCATTACACCTTAGCATCAAAACGAATCAATCATATTCTATCGAAGAATTGGTCTATACCATAGAAACTAGGAACGAGACATAAACCGATGATAAGTGAACAAATGAAGGCTAAAAAATCAGGGCACTTGAGGTGTGGACGTTTAGAACTTTCAATCAAACCAGCAGATGAAGCGCATCTCCTATGGAGCTTTTTCAACCGAGTAAGAGCATTTCCATCTAGAAATAAAACCACAAATATCACATCAAATTCTCAAAGTCGCACATAATCGTTGCTTGAATCGCTACGATGACAATGTATGGGCATACGTGAAGAAGCGCAGCTGTGAAATACTTGATATCTCGGCAATAACATCTTGATGGGATCGTAAAGGAACATTCCATGAATATGTGATCGTATGCACGTACAGTCTTTCAGCCATCTGTACTTTGAAGAATGTTAGTTCATAGGAACAATGGAGTACATAAAATGAAGATTTGTCTAGAAAGATAAACGCTGCTAAGCAGCACATTAATGTCATATAAGCATTTTTTTTGCACTTCGTATTTGAATATATTTATACCTCTTCATTCGACTGCTTTTGTATACCTCGCTCAAAAACAATAATAATCTGGTAATCACATAGCATGCTTTGAGCCTTTTACGAGGTCTGGTAAAACACTAATGCACTAACAGAGGAGTGCGTTTCGCCCTTGCACGTCAGTACACATTGTCTTTCGGTTCAACTGATTCCTTGGCGATACACCCTTACTTATGGAGGGATCGCTGCCGAATAGCGAATCAGACCTCACAAAAGGCTCAAAACATTTCATGTGATCAGCTGGATATATTTAATAAAAGGATAAATAAAAGGATAAAGCTCTCGGCGTTGATCAATCCCTGAGGGATGCGCCATGCATTCGATTTCAATTTTTAACTTCGTTTGAGGTGATTGAATGCACATCTGGCCTTTACAATGACTCGCGGTGGCCTCCCGCTGAACCGAGTCAGTGCTGCTTATCCTCCCAGACAAGTCTGAGACCTGTCTGGTACCAATTTACCGACCCCGGAGGGATGGATGGCTTGGTGAGCCATGAGCGCGAGATCGAACCAGTGACCTCGTGTGCGACGCAGGGCACCTCTAACCACTGCGCCACATGCGCCCATTGGATATATTTAATATTTGATGAAATTCATGTATCTTTATACATATATATTGATCTATAGTTGTTTTGAAAGTTCATCTAATAGAGTAAATGTATGATATATACAGCAAGAGTACAGCAAGTAAATAAATTTCTAAGCGAGAATATTGCCTTTAAACATACTGTTTTTGAATTTCGCTATAAACTTAGCATAGCTTGAGAAAATGTTCGAAGCCTTTTCGAGGTTAATATGTGAGTGGCATACGCACGTTTTGGTAGACTCGCTCGTCTCTACAGAACACACACTCCACTAACCACAACAACTGGCATGTTTGGTCATAATCAAGTGAAATTGTGGTCAACACCAGTTTTTCATTCCAGGCTTATGGCTGCTGCTAATCTGATGTGGTTATGACCAAACATGCTTCCCCATCTCCACTATTAGTACGGTGACTAGTGAGGTGTGTGGCTCTGATGAGGAGGGCGAGACTGCCGAACGTACGTGAGTCACCAACATAACATTATCGAAAATGCTAGAACATACTCTTGAATAATCTGTAATAAATTGAATATGAAGGTGCTTGATCGCCTGAGTTGCGGGCAAAGTGATTCTGGCGAACTCTGAAGAAGACCAAACCACAAAAACCTCAACGTTCTGAACAACTTGTTTCATAAAACGTTATCTTTGACTTAAAGAGAAAAACAAGATATGGAAGCACTCAAAGAGAATGCATGCACGATTGGAGACAATCACAGTGGCTCACGTCGATATAATCACTAAGAATGCGGACTACGGTCTATAGATTTGGCATAAGACACAACGTCAAGTTTTGAAAGCTCTTAGTGTGCCGCGTTTAACGTCCCTTTTACACCGACCTTATCCTTCAGAACAATTGTGCTCTTCAACATACTATTACTATTTCTTACTAATTACCGATTAGATAAATAGTTGATGTTTCATATGTCCATTTGATCTGGCTATAAAAATAGTCGCAGTCATTAAGAGGATCGGAGAAAGAGGTCGCGCTCAAAAAACGCCATGTGTATACCAAAGCCTATATCTCTCTGTATTAAAAAACTGATCTCAGATCTGTCCAGAAGAGCAATATCACCTCTTTGGTACATTGGTAGTCAACCAAAAGTTTTTGCATTGGTCAAGATAAAATTCTTACTTCTCGAGACCACCATTTTTTTCCTAGTTTTGCTGCAAACGACGCTTGCTCAACTGTTTCGCGAATTCCATCAGAAGAACGAGATGATATTTCATACACATTGTTAATCGATGAACACCACGTTTGTACTGAAGATTTTCGAAAACCATCTTCATTCACTTTCGTACTAATAGGGGATTGGAAGTACAAATAGTGCAGAACAAAAAAGTAGTTTGTTTACTCCTAGTGCAATATAACGTTTCCTCAACAAGGTTTCCAATTGTACAGGATCTCAAATACTTTGGTTGTCGAATAATTACATATACATAAATACAAACGATCATCATCAAATTAAGAATTGATGGAGCAATTCAAGCATACTCGTTATTTAACGCGAATTGGAAAACAGATTTGGAACGGAGAAAAATCTTGGTATGTCCCGCTCTTCAAAAAATTCCAAAGACCTTTTCGATAAAGTAGTTGAAGCAGTCAAAATCAGAAATCTAAATAATAATTCATTATCAACCGTGAAAATATGGAAATCCTAAGTAATTAAACATTCAATGACCTCATTTTTAATTTCACTAGAAAACGTCAAGTACAACAAGCATTAGTGAATTGGAGTAAAATGAGAAGACAATGAGAATAACACGAATGAATAAGTAGGACCTTTGCACACATATTAATGTACATTGTTGTAGAACAGGTTTTTTTCGTCATTAACCCATGATACTAGCTCACTTCTCCATCACGAGGACGCGAACGCCACTAAGAACGACCACAAAATAATTCTCATTTAACAAGACCGGTATATTGTACTTTGTTTCATGAAATGTTTGGCCCTTTCCGTTGACACTTCCTCTTTTATCTTTTTGCTTCTTTTTTTCAACTTTAAGTATCCTTCTGATAGCCCCATAAGTAGTCTATTAATAATGGTTAGTCAAGGGTAAGATCCATTCAGGACTGTGTGTACTTCTCGAGGTCACGATCATTTAAAGATCCATTTCTTTACTGGAGAAAAACTTTCATTTTCGAGACCTTTAGTAATGATTCGAAATTTTATACCTTAGCGACTTCAGCACTGCGTTTCTTTTCTGAAAAGTCTTTCTCAGTGCGCTGTAGCAGAGAACATAAGATTACGTTTCACATTCGGCACGCCTTTTTTGCTCAACTAGGGTCCGCGGATGGTTTATCCGCGAGAGTTTGATAACCAATTGAGAGCTAAATTCTGGCGATTCCGAAAATAAGTTTGATTTTGAAGACCATATAGTGTTGTAAGAGGGAAGAAGATCACGTTCACACCCAAAGCTTTCCTTACACATAAGAATTATGTATGAATCAAAACATATGATCATGTAAACAAAAATGGAGTAACAGAGTAACATCAAAAGCCTAAAGCTTTTTTTCAGATAATCAAGTATCGAAAACTGCGCGTCGCTTGCGAATCGTGCTGCGCGGCCGATTGGCTGTTGTCTCGATCGGGTTATTCGGTAAGAAGAAGGTGGAGCCATTTTGGATCCTGGATAACGCTAGATCCACTTTCTTCCTTCACAGTTTCTTCTCTTTTCCAATTTAACGCTATGATTAAGAAGGTAGAAGGATACAGCGTTCGTCGTCGATCAATCTTTCGCTGATGTACCATGCATTCAACTTCACGAGGTATCGTAATATGACTGATTCCATGTTTGAATTTTAAAAGTGCTCTAAGAGTACACAATTCTATCTAGACTGTGTTTTGAACCTTTTAGAAGCTTCGTATCAATTTTTCGTTCCCTAAGCTGCTTGATATGTTGGCAACACGGGATTGAACCGAAGCCTACGTGAGTATCGTATAGGCACTTGTACCTACTGCATTAAATATGCTCAACGTGTTTTCATCCATTACGCCTCATATGGACACTATAGCGCCCATAATGTCCAGGGCTTTCTACAGCCATATGCATATATTTTGTGCACAAGCCAATTGATTAGCTTGAGATTTCGCCCTTTCACACTTCGGGAGCCGCGTTGATATTTTTTCACTGGCATGTAACGTTGTCGTAGATTGCGGGGCGCCCCAATGAGAGTGTTGTTGTTTTGTAGTGAGACTCCGATATTTATCGTCAGTATCGTTTTATGGGCAATAAATGGCACCGTATGTTAGAAAAGACTTCAATAAGGCTATCGGTGGTAGAGAAAACGGTAACGCTCCTCGAAAACCACATTTTTTATGAGACAACCCAGATACTTGCGGAAAGGTCACATTTTTAACTGTTGATGAACGTCTTTATTTTATCTTCTTTTATTTATACATAATTTCAGCCACATTTATCTCTCACTTATCTTGTCAGAAAGAATTGAACTATGAGCGTGGCCGTACACCAACAAATCACCAAATAATAAGTTACACTATCATTTTGTCCTCTGAAATTGAATATTGCGATGTAAATTTTGTAGTTTTGCTATCTTGTTATTCCATATAATACCGAAAAATTGTTGTTGACCGATGCTGATTGTATACTAGGGTTGGAAAGAGAGTGCTGGGGCACTTCAATAAGCGTGAGATAAATCCCATGCATATCATGGGAATATTACAGTTTCTTATGTGAGGTTTTTCCACTGAAGGCTTAGATAATATTCATCCTTTTTCATTTTGTTGCAAGCCTCCGCCATGTCCAACGATACAGTTGAGGTTCGTGTTTTACAGCGTCCTTATTGGAAAAAGGATTTTTCACAACGAGCTTCAGTCGATGAAATCAATAAAGTTGAAGGGGAAGACACAACAAACAAGCCTGATACTGGACGCTGTTTTCAACGTTTTGATGCTGGAGATTTTGACCCTCGAAGACAAGTCTCGTTTAGGGCGTCTAACAAAGTTGAAAAAAGAGGATTTGATTGCTCGTCAAGTGCTCGCGAATTAGCAACCTAACTCGATGTTTCTCATAACTGCACTAGCTTATCTCCATTAGCTTAACTTTGTCCACGAGAAGCTATCTTAGCCTTTTCCGATAAATGCATATTTTTTGAAGGGTTGCCGATTTGAGTCGTTCGATGAAGTTGATGTAGCATGTGAAGAGTCTAATTCGAAGTCGAAGAAATGGTACTTTGACCAGGTGCGAAATCTGGCAGACTGATGGCGGAAAGTCGTAGAAAGCAATAGTCTTTATTTCGAAGAATAGTTGATAATGTTTTTTTTGGAATTCATGCATAGATTTTCGACTTTTTATGAGTGCCCCAGAACTTTCTTTCGAAGCTAAGAAATTACTTATCATTGAATATTCTGTGCAAAAACTGTACAACATCAGCGAAATATTTGAAAATATGGGTTAAGAAATTGCATTCTTTTCAAATAGAACTTCAAGAATTGATGATTACGAGTTCTATCAAGACTTACTTCTTATAAGTTTCTTTTAAAAGTCACATCTTGCATAAGATGTATTTGCGAATTACAACCTTGTTATACCGCAGTAAGAATTATGAAAACACTACCACAATTTTTTGTGCGGGTCCTGGCACTTCTTGCATTCGTTCGTTTACACGCGCATTCATCTTCCACAAGGTCTTCGATTATTTCACGTTTTTGCTTCCGCTGGTGCTTGGGAACTCCGTCTTTTATTTCCATAAATATGCTGGAATGATGGTCGGGATGGTTTTCGTTGCAATTTTGAATCAAGTCAAGTGGAGGCTTTTTTAAAGAACTTATATGACTGATTGCAAAAGAACTTTGGGGGTAAAGGGATCGAATCAGCGGTTTACTTACAATCTAACTTCTTGAAAAGCCGCATCACTAGCCACGTGCTGTCCGCTCCCCAATACTACACTTTCTTCACACTTTGTTTTTTGTCTTTCCAGTGTTTCTTTCCCCTGCTCGTGTCCCAGTACTTTTAGCACTAAATTCGCTTTTCGTCTTCTCCTTGAACGTCGTAGAATACTGCTTGAGCGAGTCTACTTGCAATCTCGAGAATAGCCTGACTGTGGCGTTCCATAAGGCATTGTTGTTAACTGCCGGAAGTAGTTGGAGGGGTGGGGAAAGGGGGGCGAGTGGAGCGCGTAGCGACGAGTGTCACAACCGCTCGGCCACGGCGCCCCTTTAGTTTAGCTTCCTTTGGTGCTAGACCAAAGTCAAAAAACACGAAAGTGTTTCTCTCAAAACGATTCCTGGCAAAAATGTATTTTGCTGTACTAATCGAACTAATGAGTACAAGAAACGCTGTGCCGTAATGCGCCGTGCAATGCGACATACATGATTACTGTTTCGAGGTTCTCAAGAAAAAATGAAGCCCCATTCATTCGAAGTGAATAGATTTGTACGGAATTATATAGGGTAAGCATTTTCATATCGAGGAAATAGTATGTAATGTATGGTTTGTAACGAAGATCTTAAAACGCTTTTGCAGAATTGCTGAGGTTATTTGGAAAGAAATGTTCAATTAGCGTTCAAGAACGTTAACAAGAGTGATGAAGTCCTTAGCTCCTGAGCTAGCACCTGAACCCATTCGAAAATTCGAACTTTTGTGGACAAGGCATGCAAAGCCATTGAGAGCGAATGAAAAAAGCCTGGAAACTGCACATCGTATGACAATGAGTTAATGTGTGACTGAATGGAAATTCAAACAAACAATGAAAACCGTATGGCCGACAATTAATAATGAAGTTCAGCGAGCTTAGCGTGATACGAAAACCGCTTAGTATTCGAGCTCTATTGTCCCTTTTTTTTGTAAGCATCCAGAGAGTCCTTTGCTTGTCAGAATGGTGACATCTCGTGCGAGATTATAGCTGTTGAGACTAATCTCTGATAGGTTTCTATTTTTCAGTGTTGCACATCAGAGATAAATCGGTCTTTATCCTCATAGCAGGTGATGCTTTCATATAAAAACAGCGATGACCTTCAAAAACGATGTTCAATCAACAAAAGGCACAATAACACCACTGAGAAGGATCATACCGACCTCCACTATAGTGTAGATTACTCGTTATCAAAAGTCTTTTCAAAAAAGTAGAACGTGGAGTAATTGAGGATTTCTTCAATAGTGTATTTATTTCAACAGTCTATATTGACGTCGTAGATTATCCTACACTTCCTTAACAAAATGTTGCCAATGACGAACTGTGATTCACGCATGGTGTGCCGCTTAGTTAGTTAAACAGTGCACGATAATTTTTTTTTATGAAACTAGAGGACTTGAGAGGCTGAGAACTTGATAACATTATGGAAGCATTCAAAATAATCTCAAAAAAAGAATGTTTTAAGCTTAAACGAGGTTGGTACGCCAGGGCATACACCGGTGTTTCGGAGGTTTCGGCCTCCTCGTCAGTGACCCCAGCCCCACATTAAGCCTTGCATTATGAGCAAGGAGGGAGGCGTATTGTGGTGATGGCATAGTGTACAATGACACTGGTCCATCACCACTGTTCAGTCGATGGATTTCTGCTGGTAGACCAAAATAAATCCATAAAAGGTTTTAAAAACAGTCGATCTCATGGAGAGGTTTCAAAACAGTCGATCTTATGGATTTATTTTGGTCTACCAGCCGAAATCCATCGACTGAACAGTGGTGATGGACCAGTGTCATTGTACACTATGCCATCACCACAATACGCCTCCCTCCTTGCCTATAACGCATGGCCTAATGTGGGGCTGGGGTCACTGACGAGGAGGCCGAAGCCTCCGAAACACCGGTGTATGGCCCTGGCGTACCAACCTCGTTTAGGCTTAAAACATTCTTTTTTTGGAATTATTTTGAATGTTTATTACGAGGTTTTAAAAACAGTCGATCTTATGGACTATGGAGACAGTCTTATTGTATCATTTATGAGGAACGCAGCAAGGTATAAATCCTATTATTCATTTTATGTTAATTTGGTCTATCAAATAAGCGTATTGCTACCATTATATGGCAATATTTTACAGTTTTCATTTGGCCTTTTCCTAAGTACATTATCGAGCTTTCCTGGCCGCGGTGCACAAACCAGAATGTGTTCAAAGTGAAATTTTCCATAGCTTGTTTGTTTACCATATTTTGACTTGTATTGTGATTTTTTCAATGTTTACTGGGATTTTCGACTGATGTACCTTTTCTGAAGTCATAGCGCCTTAACTAAACAATATTAAATCATGGTATTTTTCCGTTCAGTGAGGACCATAGGGTTTTTCCTCATTTTATTGAAATGATCAGTCATTTTAAGTTGACGCGCTAGAGAACATGAAGAAAGTACCAGAGTACGTGAGCCTCTAATTTTCTCTTAATTTGCTATCTATTTCAGTACAAGAGCTGCAGAATTACGGAAGTGAAAGTGAAAAGGTAAGTGACATTGTGAACAAGCATTCATGAATTGTACTATTTACTTCCAAAAAGTTTTTAGTATGATCTAAGCAGGTGGTTGAGTGAAGGACAAATACTCTTTTCTCCAGTTTACTTCGTTGTGCGTTGCACATGAGGGATTCTAGGTAGATGTACCTTAAGATTCCATAGATAATGGCGGTTCACGGAAAAGAGCGGTATGTACTTGGAAAATGGGCGGATGCGTACACTTTTTCCGAATCTCGTTATACTTAATTTTTTCCGTACTCTTGAAATTTTTCATTTTTTCACTTTAGTTAGGTACACTTTTCTAAAGGGACTGTGAAACGCCGTAAGTCCAACACTGCGGTGCCCGTGTTTGCCGTCCTTTTTTTTTGGAAAAATGAAACCGCTCTCATCTATAAAACTTCAGGGTGGATAGATCGAATAAGTAGAATGTATAGTTCGTGAATGACTACAAGGTTGGTATTATTTATCATATCACTCGTTATGCGCTGTGTTTGAACGACTCGCTGTAGATGTAGAGTCAATACATCAATGGAATGTACGATTTATTTTCAAGAGAAGCTTGTAATTGAAACAAGTGATTAAATAGAGAATGAACCTCCGTATTACTTTAGGTGAGCTGTATTCAAGCTTACGGTCTCCCAACTTTTACTAACCATTAGGTGAAGGTTTTACTTGAAAAGGCAAGGATATATGCCCAAAGAGTCGGCACGTGCAATGTATCTACTATAAATTTTCCTTTGTAAAATTGCACATGTCATATCAAGTACTATACTAGTCAAGAATACTAAGCAACCATCCAAAGCAACTTCTGAATTATATACATCAAAATATAAGGCTAACACGAACGCATGCATTTTATTTCAATCCAGGTGTCTAACATACTAATGCAAGTATTTAGGCTCGTAGAAATTTTTCATTTCACCATAAATCCTGTATGATGACTTTAGAAATTTTTGCTTTCATACGAGCTGATTTATTGCTGGTTATGGCCCAGATTTCAATGTAAATCGTCGAACGAAAAAATTGAGATAAATGATAAACGTATCTAAACGATGAGAACGTTATTCAGGTTTGGATTGGACTCATTTTAGAATCAATTCGTCACACTCAGCTCATTACTTTTCTTCTTCAGTTGATGTAAAATCTTTGGATCTCTGTCGGACTGCTGACGCACCTTTGTGTTTTTCTACGCATTCCTAAAGCATATTTCGACGCGGTTGTGTAGTCAACAGCGAAAAGCGGCAGCTACTACGATGGCATAGAAGGTTGTGGGGCACTTTAATAAGCATGAGATAACTCCCATGCATATCATGGGAATATTACAGCTTCTTATGCGGAGTTTTCTCACTGATGGCTCAGATATTATTCGTTCTCTTTTTCACTTTGTTACAAGCCTTCGCCATATCCAAAGATACAATTAAAGTTAGTTTTTCATTGCGTCATTGTTGGAGACAAGGTTTTTCACAACACTGGTTTGAACCCTTTAATGCCTGAGATCTTGACCTCGAAGACATAGCCGTTTCCGATCAATGCAACACTTTTCTAAGGGTCACCGATTTGAATAGTTCGATGAAGTAGATGAAACAAGTCAAGATTTCTTTGATTCATAGTCGAAGAATGGTACTCTAAAAGATCCGAAACTTGACAGACAGATGCAGAAAGTCTTAGAAAGCGTTGGACTTTATTTTGAAAAGTAATTGTTAACGTTCTTATTTGGAATTCATGCATGAATTTCCAGTTTTTTTACAAGTGACCCAGAACTTTCTTTCCAACATAATAATTACAAGATGTTACTGTTTGGCTGAGGCAGACAATGGCGAAACGCTTAAACTGATCGAGAAGAAAAAGAATGAAAACAAAGGCATTTTTGTCTTTGGTTCTTGATGGAGTCATCGTCTCAAGAGTAACGATATCTGAAAGTAGCTAAAAAATCGCAATATGTGCAGTGAGGTTTAGCAAGATCGTCATTTGAAAATTAGGATAGAATAACATAGAAGTGATAAGAAATAGGCGACAATAAACCATGTCCATATTGCTAATGATGTCATTCTTATAAATCAAATATTGGGCGGTCAGAAAGTACGACTAACGACTTTTATAATATCGGTGAAATAAGGGTCCTCGAATCGATCTCAACAAAGTCATGTTCGTAACAAGGGAATTGCTGCATTTCCGTTTGATGGAATGAATATCTTAAAACTCCATGACAGGCGGATAAGGTATCACATGATGATAAACGACTTATGTTCAAAGCAAATTGGAGAAAAAAGGAAAAAAGGACTTGGAAGGCTTTCAAGAGCGTCGAATATGTAGTGTAGAAGAATAAAAACACGACTTCGTGTTCACTTAAACTCTTCTATTTTTCCTACTCTAAAGTACGTCGGAAACTTAGATGCTAGACAAGCAATTTTCAGTGTTATCGAGAATGCAATAAATAAGTTAATATTAGATTATCTTGCTCAGCTAAGTAAAAAAGGGAATCTCGTTCGCCGAGATATTTCAGCGACCAAAGGCTTTGTTATACACGTCATGATGTCGGAAACGATTCAAGCACGATACGTGGAGTAACTCAAAGACAACCGGTTTATGAAAGGTGATTGCGGCAGAATACTAATGAGTTGCTGAATTTCAAGCACGTCGCAGCAAGAGACCAACCAGATGATCAGATTTATTCACAAAGATCGTAGAAGAGAAGTATAATGCAAAACCAGCTCAGGAAGTAGAATTCACTGAGTAATCTTGCGCGGTGCATGGAGAAATGTAGACACACGCAACGCTCGCTCAAGTTTCTAAACTGAATTAAAGGTGCACAGGGTAATGGAGAATAGAACGCAATCGGATCACTTGTGCCCATAAAAAGCTTGCTGGATGTTACATTCGTTGGCCTATGAATTTTCGTTCATTTAAGTGAAACTTGAAAAATGAGCCTTTACATTTGATTCTTTTCATAATTGCGGATTCAACTCTATCGCCTCCAAAGGTGAGAACATGAGTGCAATATTCACTCAGTTACGGCAGTTTATAATTTCCACCTTAACCCAAGAATTGTGAATTTTTTTCATTTTTCAACAGCGCCTTATCTCATGAAAGTCCTCTTGGTCATATCTACTCGTCTCCTTCGCATAATCATCATAACTATGAATAATAGATTGATGACGTGCATCTAATCATAAATAGTTGACGTTCAATAGATTCGTTGTTGTCGAGGATCGATTTTGCACAAAGCATTTTTAACGCTCTCACGAACACTGGTACTGCAGGACGGTGAGCCATTATTCATATCGCTTCCTTCAAACGCGACTTCATCTGCATCGAATCAGTGTTCATCAACTACTTCTTTCAAACCACCCTTCATCGCAACTTACTGTAAGGATTCCAGCACTTTTTGCATTCTGTTCATTTCTTTGTAATCGTTCTTCACAAAGATCTTTATAATTTTCATACACTGAATCGGCTGATTTCGTCATTTTTCATGAACGTCGGCAATGCTGGTCGGGACAGTTCTCTTTGCAATCACGGGCGTAGCCGAGCTAAGAGGCTCCATAAGGTGTTCGCTGAAAGTGCTGGAGAGGGTATTGAACTAGTTCCCTGCTCATCAGCTTGCTTTCTATTTCAGTCCATCATGGGCCATTGCGATACCCGCCTTATTACTACTTAGTAATTAGTCATCAGTAAAGAGGCAGCGAACTGGTTTGTTAGGAGCTGTTGCTCTACAGTTTGGTTTGGTTTTTTGTGAGTTATATAAAGAATTCCAGACTGGAAAAAGAAAGCGTCATTTTGGGGAACATACTGGCGGGAAGCACCATTTTTCAACTTGTGGTGCAGTGTCAGAGACATTTATGTGCTGAATTTAATGCGCATGGTCATTTTCTGCTCAATTACTCGACTCCTTGACTACTGACCTTAGTTGTATTCCGCTTGTTCTTGAACATCTTTGGTGAACAGGACATCAAGATAAAATTCAATAACACCACGTTTATAGAATACATTTGGTCAATGTTTTGGAGACTCACTTTCCTCACATCCACATTCATCAGCTGGGATGGTTCACAGGTGGCCGCCTTGACAATGTGGGTTTCGTTGTCATATCAAGTTAAGTCTAATAGAGTTCTTAAATAATATCCGCAAAATCATTTCTACACCATATATAGGGAATGTCCTCTCAACTGTCCCAAGCCGCTCCAGTCGTTATTATGGATCATAAGTTACCCTATGAGAGACCACATGTATAGCTCAAAAAATGATTGTAAAGCATAGTAAAGTTTAAGCATGGTCTTGAAAAAACAATTGAAACGAAGATTATGATAATATTAACGATAGCAGTCAAGAGCAATCGAGTGCACAACACTTTTTATTCAAAGATAATTTCACTTGATGGATCGTGCATAAAAATATCAGACTATGGAAAGAGGGAGGAGAAACTTGCATTCTTTAATGACGAAATCAAAGATTGTCGTTATTGAAACTGAATCTCTCTCAAAGCATATGCCAATGGATCACGCAGAGAGCGTTGAAGAGAAAGATTGCGGAAAGCCTTGCTCATACATACCCTAATGTAAAACGGCTTCTCAGCTGGAAAAAAATAGAATCCACAATACCGTAACTTATTCTTATATAAAAGGCTTCTAAGGCAAATATCTCCTATTGATTATGATAAGCTTTTTGAGTTCAACCGTATAGAACTACAGCTAGAAATGCTGTGCAATGGATTAAGGCCACAAGTTCGTAGAAGCTCCACGACACAATGGTATGAAAAACATGAGAAAATTTTTTCGGCTTGCTCACCTGAGCTTGAAAAGACAATGCAGTTTCCAATCAATGCGAATTTATGTCAATGTTTATGTGGTCACAAAAACTCTTTGTGTCAGCTTAATAGGAGTTGCGTGAAATCTTGCAAATGTACTATTAATCTTATTACAGCCACAAGGTGGTGAACCATTAATGCCGCGAATCGAAACCACTTATCAAGTTGTTAAGCAAAAAAATATCTGAGTGATTCTCAAATAGGTGAGTGATGGCAGGATGCAGCTTAAGTAAAAAAGGCTTTCGAAGGATATGGGCGTTAAGAATGAATTAACATAAACACATGCTATATAGCAAACCTCCCAACGGAGTTTTGCTATCTTTTCGGGAATTACATGATAATTTAGGTAACGCAGATGGTCCACGACCCTAGAGAGCAAGTGCTACAGCAGAGGTTCGAGGACCTTAGACGAAATGGTCCAAGTGGCGTGGGCGGCACCCAGCTGCCACCAACCTCAACAGGCAGTTCGATCGACGGGCATCATCCGAACGGTCGTCTGACCTCACCCGGACCACCTCACCTCATTTCATTGCCAACTCATTATTGCTCTCCTCACATAGTCTCGTTATCATGTAACTAATTGCTATCATAAGGTTGAGTTCATACAACTGTCAGATGAACTCAATAGAATTGTGAGCGGAACATATCACTAACGTGGCGGAGCAAACTCACTTAGGCTATGCTCGGCCCATCACCGCGGTTAAGGGATTCTGCCCATATATAATCAGTAGCGACCCCACTGCTAACACTATATACTCACCCACTGGATCCCGCCGCCGGTGTTCTACTTGGGGGCGAACATAGCAATCCCAAACGGGCTCCGCCGCCTAGTCATGCTCCGTTAATAACAACATTCATTGTATCGTCACACGACGATACATCTCATCAAATACGATCACTTATCCATATTATCGCCACAAGACGATACATCACATTCAACAGACATATGTTCATATAACGAAATGTCGCAATCGTATTATATTGCTTCTTATTATATTATTACAGTAATGTATGTATATTATAGGTTGTTTGGTACTACAGCATTGTTTGGTGGTACCACTTCATTGTTCGGTTTCATCACATTGTTTCGTATAACCCATATAAAGGATTTGAACTTTGTGCTCTTGTCGGTTACAAGAGACAAGTTGGCAGAAGACACGGTCACACAGACCAAAGTTCAGCCCGTAGCAACTTGGAAGTGCAACCAGCCACTTCAAAGGGCAAAAGTCGTCGCAACCCGGAAGTTCGACGCGAGCAGCACAAAGGGACCACACAGCAAAAACCGCTGAACCTCCACCACATGCTAAGTGATTTCATACCTTCACTATCAACCGCTTTTTTACAGACCCGCTCAAAACGATATAATCTGCTGAGGATATAACATGTTTTGAGACGTTAGGTCTAGTGCTATACAGGCGCCTGGTTTGACCTATTGGAACTCATCAGTAGCACCCTCTCTCTGTTCAGCCGATCCTTTGAGGCTAATCAATCCTCTATAAAGGAGCTTTTAAGCAGGTCTATACAAAAGTGCTCGATAGTAGAGGCATGATTATTGTAGAAGCCACAAGCTCGACTGGCGGTCACCACAAGGTCAGGTAATTCTATCAAATGACTTGGGACGATTTATTACTCAGCGTCGATGCCGTTGTAGAGGTTTATTTAGCCTCAGGGAACCGGCTGAACCGAGGAGGGTGCAACTGTTGAGTCCTAATAGGATGAAACAGGCGCCGCCTGTGTAGCACTAGACCTAACGGCTCAAAACATGTTATATCCTTAAGAGACTTCAGTTCTCATATATCTGTGATATTTATGATTGTGATAGCAGCAAAATTATCCTTATTTGCTGTTATCATAGTCGGTTTCATTTTTCATAGTATCGAGCTTCTGATTACCGGATGCAGCAATGGGGAAAGAAGATTTTGAATTTCCCGACAGGTCAACTACTAATTATCGTATGAACGTTCTCTACACTCACATTTTATAACTATTTTAGCACACAGAATGTCAACGTGAAGTTTGATGAAAATGACATGAAAGGGTTGGACGATACTGAGGGCACTGATAAGTGAGTGATGAATAAAAGCTTGTCCACTTTATTCATTTTACCTTTTAGTTAATCTGTCTCACAGTTTTCTTTTTTCACTATGCGGACCTCAATACTTTCACCAATCAGCTCTTTTTTTTGTGCGTCCTGAAGTAGTAATTGAGCGCGTCCCCTTGGTATCTTGAGGATAGTCTGTCTGTAACATTCCGTGGGTTGTTCGCTATTGGCTGGCGGATAGTGCTGAGAGATAGGGATCAGCCCGGCACCGCGCCGCGACGAAGATCATAACCATTCGGCCATGCCGGTCCCCTTCTCCATTTGTCTATTTATCTAAATAAAAATACTATTCAGTCTGTCAACTGCGTATTATGGCTAGATTTCTAACTGGTAACTGAACGGAAGAGCGCATATGGCGAGTGGTTAGAGGTGTTCTGCGTTGCACACGAGGTCAATGGTTCGATTTGGGGCTCATGGCTCACCAAACCATCCATCTTCCGGGGCGATAAACTGGTACCAGACTGGTCACAGACTTGGATAGGAGGATAAGCAGCACTGACTCGATACAGCAGGAGGCCACCGCGAGTCATTGTAAAGGCCACATATGCATACAATCACCTCAAACGAAGTTAAAAATTGAAGACGAGTACATGGCGCATCCCTCACGGTTTGATCAACGCCAAGAATTTTTCAGCTTAACTGAGTGGATTCGCCTTCACTCATGTTCGCGACATCTAAAGTCGATTGTTTACTTCCTGTCAGATTCTTGGTCAGGAGCGCTTTCTCATACGATTTCCCAAGAACGAATGCCAAGGGGCTTTTTGAGACCGCAACCATAGATCGTCCTTAGGTTCTGTGGTTGGAAGCTTCCTTACGCTTAAATTTCTACAGCAGTTCTAATCGATGCTTAGGGAAAAGAAAATTTTCTCTGATTTTTTTCTTACTTTACATGAGCATCAGAAAATAAATCTGCTGTTCATCACAGTTCGACAGTCAGGAACGATAACCAGTCACGGTGATGCTAAAAGTTTTATAATTTAAAGTGTTCAACACTATTTTGAAGTTTTTATCTCAGCACAATTTCTCAGTTAATGTAATTTTGAGAAGGAATGTGAATTTCTAATCGATGAGAATTGATTAGATACTTTTGATTTGAGAAATATAGAAAGGTAGTTGCAGGTCTCATCAAATGATACCGCCAGTTGTCAATACAAAATTCGAATCAACTTTAATCGCTTTAGTTTCGTTTGGTTTCTTTCTGTAAGATTTTCTGCCGTTCTCTTATATAGATAAGGTCTCAAAATGAAGACTTCAACTTGTTTTAGATCAGTGCTCCAGCAATGTATATTTATATCGCCTTTATTATTTGGTTTAATTTCAATATTTTTCAATGGATTCCTATACGAATGGCAAAGAATGCATTCAACGAAGTTGACACGGAGTCCTCGAGCATCCTTCAATTTTAAAAATTTGTTGGAGAAAGACCAGTAAGCCTTTTTAAGATTTTCGTTCAGAAACGTTGGAAATTATTCATCAGGAAGAACATTAATAACAGAGTTTGGTTTTGATAGGGCTTATGCAGTTAGAGGTACTCACATAATCGATGCAAGCGGTTTAGATATTAGTGATATGTAGGCGTTTAATGGCGCTTGTTAAATGGTGAGATATACAAAAGCCTTGATGGTTTTTCAGGAATTAACAATAAAAAAATCTGCATAGACCATAAATTCCTTCAGTTGAAGGGCTAATTTACGTTTATTAGATCAACAACTATAGTAATAAACAAAAAAGGATTCTTTTCGGTAATAAGGAAACAAATGAATATTGGACCTCACTCAATGCATAGGTACCTTCCATAGTAGTGTCAGTAGCCGGTCAAAATCTTAAATCTGTGGCTACAGTTTCACGTGGCCCGTTTTCAAAGAAGTCTTATTTGACGTTGTTACGAAAGTAATTCCTTAAGTTTCACACAAGTATTTTTCTCGCAAGACGGAGCTCTCTTTGGACTATAAGAAATGATCCGATAGCGTAATGTTTGCTGATACCAACATTGCTTACTGTTTGAAAAAACCGTTCTTCTGCAACAATGCGACAAGGAAAATATCAATTCCCATACACTTAAAGGTGTTGTTTGGGTATTCCATGGGATGGTGGATGGCGAAGCAAGGGCGGATGTGGCGGTTTTAAACACGGCCATCGATTGATTCACGCTTTGGAGAGTGGCATATCTCCCTGCTGCACTACAGATGAGCGGTCCTCCCAGATAATAAGCACAGCGCTGAATCCACTGAAAGTTATGCTATCGAATGATTACTAGTAATTTATAGAAAGAGCTTTGTTCGGGCGAGGTGTGAATACGAACCTTTCTTTTTCCTACAGCACTATCAAAAACCTTTTTCCAAAAAGCAAAATGATTGAAAAAATCATCGAAACTTACAAACCGGGAAAGAACCAAAGAAGTTTGCAGAAAAACTGAAAATTGCCACCTTTGGTCTCTATATATTTACAAATTCGCTTGAAAAAATGTTCAACTATACTCGCACATCATATCATTCGTTTCGAATGTTTTCTTAAAACCACTGCTCAAATTTCAATATGTAATTGTCCGACTGACGAGATCGTAAGATCGAAACACGTGTATCGGGTTCTATAAGTCAGCCCATCTTTAATAGACCACATGACATGTGTGGCTCAAAAATGATTCTTCGGCATATTGAAATTTAGACTGTGGTCTTGAGATAACACTCGAAACGAAAGATATGATGTGTTAAATATATTAGCCAAAAGCAGTTGAGTGTACAACACTGTGTTCGGTGATAATTTCACTGGATTAAAACGTTAGTCGTCGCTAAGTCTTAGTGTGGTGAAGAAGTGCCCACAAAGATTAGCAAAAGACGAGTATGATAACTGTCCGACTGACGAGATCGTAAGATCGAAACACGTGTACTCGCACACTTTTCCACCGTAATTTTGTCCCAAGCTCGTTATCAAAACCGTTTCAACGCGCATCTACGGCAGCGTAGCGAGTAGGCGAGTCTTCTTCAGTATTTACCACACGGAGTCCACAGAGTTGAGATTCGGCTATTTTGGCGGCCAAATGTTCTTGTCTCAAAAGCCTGGAAACAGCTCTTGACAGTTTAAGGCCTAAATGTCACTAAGTTTCGAGTTCTTATGATCATGTCCTTTTCAGAGGCTTAGTTACCATGTTACTTTGCAGTGCTCCATTTACTCTCCTTTCGATCAGAAGCCTCGTTACATTTTCAAGCCTTTCCACCACATTTCTGTAGCGAAGTCTTTTCAGATACGCCTACTCCAAAATTCCTACAAAATACCCTCTTTCAAAATCTACTCATTTTTGCTTCTCATCAATTTTCCTTCAAATAATTTCATTTAATGCGTTCTTCAGGATGTCCATTGTGGAGGCTTTTTTGAATACGACTTTCGTTTTTTTAACATTACTGATCCATTAGTGAAGAGCTACCTAGTAATGGAACGACCGGATCCGATCTTCAACAATGCGTTCGTATATGAAGGCACTTTGAAATGGGTGCTGAGTGCTGAAATGTATGCCCTGTTGCCAAACGAATCCTAATAATTTGCTGAAGAATCAGACCTCAAGCAATAACAATAATCGCCCAGCCATAGTGATATCAAAAATATACAAGCGCAATGAGAGATTTTATAGATAAACAAACGTGAAGAAGTTGAAATGATTTTATGCGAGAAGTCATCGTGGACTGTAGAAGTAATGTGAGGAGTAATTGAGGAGTGAATTGTTTCTCAGTTAAGAAGAGTTTAGGATAAGTAGTAGGCTACGAAGAGATAAGCATGAATGGTCACGCATCTGAGGGCAGCTCATTTTGTACCACCTCTGATTAATGCTCGGTGTTTCATCGTGGAGCATTATAGTGAGAAACGACGTTGATTTGGCAAGTGATCCCAATAATTTAGAATTATTGTGGAAAGGCAGGATGGCATTTATAGACAGAAGATGTACTTCGTAGTATGTAGAGTGTTCTCTATACTTTTATTTCTAAGCAGTGATATTTATCTTGAAAAACCAACGTTCTCCATCTCTGATAAACTACGCTGGTTTAATGATAACAAAATTTCCGGTACTTTTCCATTATCTCCACTCCCCCCCCACCCCTTTGAGGCCCTCGGTAAAAACGTTTTTTTTTGCTTTACTTGCAGATTAAATAATTATTCGATAGCTGAGATCAAAGAATTTTCTTTCATGTCTATTTCTTAAATGGTTGGTTTTTTAGCAGTTTTTAAAATCATTCTGCATGCAATCAAAGTTTTCTGGCCTCCTGATAAATGATCTTCATTTTATTCTGAGTTTGTCAATCTTCGAAGCGCAACAAATTATGTTCACATTTTTTTTCAAAAATAAAGCATACCCGCGTAGAGAACATTGCAGAGTATCAAAGACAAACCTGATATTCATCAAAAAAATCCACATATGATTCGTGCTGTGGATTGATATTACAGCTAGTCACACACACTCAAGCCGCCAAAAGTGCTCACTGAGTAAGAAACCTAAATTTTTTTCGGCCGTTACACCGCCCTTAAGACTGAAATTGTTAAGATTTGCTCTGCCTTATGATTAATCTCTTATTATAAAAAGATTTTATGCGGTGAGAAATGCTCAAATGTGAAACAGAATTTTATTTTGATTGCTACAGCGTCAAAAACAACCTATTCGACAAATAAAATATGCCATTCAAAGTCGCCTAAATTGAGCTATCAAATGACTAGCAAAACGTTTCACAAAAGCAAAAATTTACGCTGATAACGAAGGTCTTAAACGGGGTGGAGGTAATGGAAAAACACCAAATTCTTTTGAAATACGATACGTATCATACAACAAGCGAACAAAAGCCTGGGCTAGGTCCTTTTGACCGATTGCTCAGAAATAAATGCGTGGTAGCGTAGGGAAGTGGTGAGCAGAAGGGCGTCGGTAGTGGAATGGGTTAGAACACGCGCTCGCGGATAGAGTGAGATGTGTGTTTGACTCCGCCTCGCGCGAAATTTTTGCACATAACTCTACATCAATGGATATATTTATAGCATCTTACTTCCGCTAGAAGCTGGTAAATAGAAAGGGAATTCTATTTGAGCAAACCAAATTCTTTTCGGAAGACCCAGCCGTACCTTGAACGATATTTCAAGCTCACTGGCGGCGCTTCAACCCTATCATAACATTGTCATAGGGGCGTGTCATGCGCGAAATTTATGTTCACCGAGATCGATTCATATTTTCAGTGAGATCCTTAGAGGGGAAGTAAGAAAAAGGGCAAATGCATACCCGAAAGAGCAAATTTTTAGAGAGCGGAAATAAAGGATTGCTCAATCGTTCATAGGCTAAAATCAGTACCCACGATCGCGTAGAAGTTATAGATGGTAGCTAGAGGCGACAGTTATCTCCACACTGGCTAATAGATTTAACATAACACCACGACTTACTTCATTTCTACTAGCAAAATGAACAATATATTCGGAAAAATGTGTTGATGAATACATTGGAGAGCGTCACTGCCTCAAAAAGCTATAAAAAAATCATGAATCTCATTTTTAGCAATCTGATAACATGATAACATGTTCCAAACCTTTTATAAGGTCTGGTTCAGCTCTTATACAGCACTAGAAGGCTGCTCAGTGCACGATCACTTACAAGGGTATATACTCCTACTTATTGAGGAATCGACTCCGAATTATTAGATCACCTAATGTCATGTGACAAAATCCCCCGACATTGCAGTGACCACAGTCGAGCTCTTATGACTGGTAGAATGAATTACATCAAAATAACATCTATCTAGTACTGCATAAGTGTCGTAGCAGAGCTTATTAATAGCTCAAAAACATGTGCGAGAGTGAAGGTATAATTTCACTCTTTGTTGTCCTCCATAACCTTCTGTTTAATTTAGTGTTTTGTGCGCCTCTTGATAGCGTTTCATACATGTAATCTTCATACTGTGTAGTCTACCAGGTTCCCGCTAACATGGAAAGTGAAAAAGCTGAAGATTCTTTTTAGTTCAGACTCTATTCAAAATTCTGCATTCTCTGTCGACTGATGACCAACGTGATCCAATACTGTTTTGTCATAATTCTGTGGATGTCACCTTGACTTAGTAATCAGCTGTGATTGAGTCTCATCATTTTATTATCAAATGAATGATGACTAGGATAGCTAAGGTTCGAAAACGTACAAAAGAGCGAATGCGGGAATTGAGTGGCATTCAAGCCAGGATGTTTTCCTTTCCAATAGTGAACATTGACTATATTAACAGTGTAACATAGAGCGATTATATCGGCTAATACAGATTTAATTATTTCGCCAATGGATTTATTATTGCTTATTCAACTTTGAATCGTTTTACTTTAGAAATTTCATACCGTTCTATACACTATCTTGGTTGTTCGGAGAGAAATACAAATCTTTCATTTTACCATGCACCGGTGACATCGGTGACGCAGATGATAGAACGGCGGACGAGTGAGTGATGGCTCTCATTCAGAGTTTATTTCTATTATCTGTTATTGTTGACGAAATATGATATTTTTATCAGGCCTGAAGCAGTTTCGCCAAGACGTGAGCCAATCACAGATGAGAAATTCCATCGATGATTACCTGAAAATCAAAAGAAAAAAATATCAACTCATTGTTTCTGTATGTGTGTCATTTCTTCTACCGTTACCAGCAATATCGCCGATATTACATCTTTTGAATCTAATGAATAAACTTGGAATTATTTCTAAAAGCACTTTGCTTTTATAGCTATGGATTTGATACAAGAAAATGAATCCCCGAAGTCGTTTTTTTTTACGTTTCTTGCACTAGAACATCATTAGACTCCGGACGGTGCGCTCATGTGTTATCCTTTTACGATCGATCAGAGACCGACGCCAAGAAAAGACTTTCTGATTGTTCTTCTATCATTCTTCCCACACTTCAAAGGGCGATGTCTAGTTGGCGAACAAAGTGGACGAAAAAAGAAACTTTCCAAAGAGGGTGAGGCACCGACTCTTAGCCTGAAACTAAAAAATGGTTTACAAATTTCGTTTTGTCGAGTTTATTTGAGAACTATTAAGAAAAACACTAAGTAATCACCTGTATCACCTGTCGCCCTGTTCATTGTCGAGTGACTCGAGACGGGTACCAGTAACACTTCCATTTTTCTCCCTATCTCGTGCAAGAGTAGCCCAGTGGGTCCTCCTCGCTCTAGGGATTCGCTGAGCATCATACCTTTCTTTCATCGCTTTCGTGAAGAAATCGGACCAGCGAGTCAGTGGTCTTCCTCTAGAGCGCTTGACGTCCCGAGGAATTCAGTCGGTAACGGCTTTCGTCCATCGGTTGTCGTTGAAGCGCATCACGTGTCCGGCCCACCTTATTTTCGATATCCTGGCTGTAAAGAACGGCGTCTCTGATTTTCGATCGTTGACGTAGATCGGAAATTCGGATACTTTCTCTCATTTGCGAGATACGCGATACTCCTAGCATCGAACTTTCGACTGGCGCTTCGATAACGCCAAGTGATCTTTCATCCTGCTTAGTCTGCGACCAGGTTTTCTCGGGTGCATACGTTGAGGCAGGAATAATCGTCGAGTCGAAAAGGTGGGCATGCAGTCGGATGTTCTTTATCCTCTTCACTACATCTTCGATGCTCTTAAACGTTCCCCAGCCTCTGTTTCCTCCTGCTCAACTCTGAGCTAGGTCGTTCATCATGTTGATTTCACGACCTAGAGAGACGTAACTGGAGCATTCGGAGTATTGCGTTCCGTTGTAGCTGAATGGGGCTTTCAAAACCCATCCGTTCCTCATGAACATCGTTTTCGTTAGATTTAGTTGACGACCATCTTCCCAGGCGTTATCGAAATCGGTCAACATTCGTTCCGCTTGAATGATGCTTGGTGTTTCGAGGACGATATCACCAGCAAAGCGAAGATTGTTTAATTGCCGACCGTCAATTTTCACTCCCATATCGTCCCATTCTAATGTTCGCATGACATTTTAGGTAGTGGCAGTGAATAATTTTGGCGAATTTGTATCGCCTTGTCGAACCCCCTTCTTACGTCAATGGTGATTTGTTGTAGAATGGAGATTTTTTTGGTTGCGAATTTTCTACAAAGCTCACGAAGGATCATTATGTACCGAGTAGGGACGCCATGGTTATCCAGTCCTCTGCAACCGCTTCTGTTTTCACTGAGTCAAAGGTTTTCTTCAAATTAAGTAATATTGAAATTTATTGGAGATCGCTCATTGAAACGATGGATTTGGAACTGATATGAGCTGACATCATATAGCAGTGACAAAAAAAGCAATTTTTTCCGACCGCCAGTCAATGCAAAAGAAACCAATAATTGCACGATCACATTTACTATTGGTAATAACAAAAGAATCGTTAGAGTGCACAAAGCATAATCTCCCCTTATCAGAACAGCGCACAATTACTTATGCACTTGGGTGCATATTCAAAATAAGTTCAAAATGGCCTTCAGAACTTTGAGAGTGGGTTCAGACACTATCTCAGAACTCAGTTCAGCTACCAGAATCGTATATACAGCAGAATACAAGAGTCGCCTGAATCACTATTCACCATCATCAACATCTGTATAACAGACCTCTCATGAGAGCTTTGGTATCTCTTCTAAAAATACCTGACAATTTAGACAACGCAGTTGGACCATGATCTCAGAGAGCAAATGGCAACGCAGAGGTTCAAGGACTATGGAGAGGGAAATATTATAGCCATAATCCCTCGCCACAGCAAAGTGGCGATGGCGGCACCCAGCTGCCGTCAACCTCAGCAGTCAGTTCAATCGTCGGCCAATGTCCGAACGGTCGTTTGGCTTCACCTCACTTCAATTACGTTATCGATCCATTTTTGCTCTTTTCACTAAAAATAGCGTTGTCGTGTATCTAAATGCTATCAATAGGTTCCATTCATATAACTATCAAATGAGTAGCAACTCCTCACTAGAATTGTAAGCGGAGCATATCACTTCGGTGGCAGAGCGAGCTCACCTAGGCTATGCTCGGCCTACCGCCGCCGTTAAGGGATCAAGCCACACATATATCAATTGTGATCCCACGGTTTATAACGCAATATACTCAACTGCTAATTCTCACCGTTGGTGCTTGTATTTCGGGGCAAACATAGCAACCCAAACGGGCTTCGCGCCCCAGTCATTGCTTTATCAATTATATCATTCATATAATCTCACAAGACGATACATCTCACTAACTGGTCACGCACACTCACTTGAGCATATCTTGAGCAAACGATATGCCGCTGACCTTAAATTGGATAATCAAACCTTCATACCAATAATTATATCATAAATAACAACACCGAGTATCAATGTATGCACAGACAAAATTTATACACAAGGTCATGTTTAGTGTATAAGATCTGTAACGTCGGACCCATCTACTATCATACACAATTAGTACAACTGAGAGTAATGCTGTGGTTTTATTCATAGTTCAACGTTCAAGTTCAATACGTAATTGAGAAGCTTAGATAAAGATGATAGGCCTCCCTAAATTTAAGAAAATTATGGACTTCAGCAGTAAAGCAATATTTGAATTCTATTTCACAAAATAATTACGGAAGTGATAAGCTTATGGGCTCACGGGGTATAAGGAAGTAATTGAATAATACTAAAGATTACCAAAGTACAATGGGAGTGGGTAAGCTTTTATATTGGTAAAAGCCTCAGATAAAAAAACAATGCATGAATGAAAGGAAGAAGCTAAACGGAAGCCGGAAAAGTTTGATGAATTATAAGGAGTCGAGGTCCTGTTGCACTCGGCTTGCGGCCCAAATGTTGCGTCGTTTCGATTATGGTCTCGTTTCTGCTCAGTGGAACATTTCCTGCTCGGAAGCCGATTCGAGACACGTGATCAAGTTGGAGAGGCATGCCAGTAAATTCGCTGATTCAAAGGCTGAGGAACACTCATTTCGAGCAGATACGGACGTTTGCAGATCGTCGGCAGAAAATCGTAGATAATGATGGTCTTTATTATGAATAATATTTATGGTGTTTTTAGAAGAAATCTCCATGACCGACTATCGATTAACCCCAACATTGATTGACTAACTCTGTGATTTTCTTATTCAGTAAGTACGAGGTTTGCTATGTTGGCAATTTATTCAGTACAAATAAATAGTACAAAACAGTAGTGATGATGGCTTATGCTTCCGCTTTCTCTCCTCCTTCAGAGCTAATTGATATGCAGCATACTCAGTCAAGCACTCTCATAACCAAAGCAGAACAGATAAGTGAAACGTCATTGCTGCTTCCGGCTTCTCCGCTTTACCTTGTCCTCCTCAATGTTGTGCATTGAAAATTCTACATATAGTTGTAGTGAGTACAATGATCATTTTCAAAAGTACGTCAATAAATGCCTCTCTGTAAGCCCGACGTATTAGAAGACCCCTACACCACAGCCAACGATCGAATCACGTCGTAGTTCGTGCAGCAACTCGAAACGAAGAAGGCAACGATCGCGCCGTAATTTTAGAATTCTTAGGTGCAAATAAAATCTGCAGCTCTCTATACACAGTGTTATGTAGATGCCTTGGAATCCTAGGTGCTATGCCCTTTCACTCATTGGGCTCTCTGAATTTGCCATTTTTTCAAAATAACCTTGGTGTGCTTGTATTTTCTTGCAGTTTTTGTTAATCAAATAATAGCGATTTCAATTTCAGGAAAAGGCACACTTCTACCTTGCAATGCCCTAGGCCAATCTGATACTGAAAAAAAGCGTAATATATTGACTTCATACCGACATCTCCACTAATAAAATTCCATTGTATGTGTTTTTTCAAATAACAATAGTGAAAATGAGGATACTCACTCCCTAGTAGTTGCATCAGTGTACAGCTGAGGAAACAATAAAAAAAGTGCGTAATTGTGTGAGTAGAGCTGAGAATCGTTTGTCGTGATAAAAGTAAAATCGTTTCCGGTGATTAAAGGTAATTGATAGTATACATGAAGATTAGAGAAAAGTAGACTTATACGCATCAGATGATGCGAATGAGAATATGTTTGAGTGCGTATTAAAAACGATGCACTTTCACAAATCGTGAGCATTCTTAAATTCCCGCTTTGCTATCTTACCACAGTTATCCAGTAAGGTGGTCAAACCAGCGTATGATCTTCAACAAAATAAGGCTTCATCAACCATAAACGTGTTGAATAATGGTCGAACGTACGCGGCCTTCAATCCAGATTAGCACGGTCAAACGTCCCGGATAGTCACATAGAAAAGTATTATCCTTTGTGGATTATCGAGGATCTTGTTGTCTTTTAATTCTGTCTTTTTCAAGGACAACAGCGATTCATGTGCAATATTAACTACTGATTTTGATTAGCCTAAGTTTTTGCCTAGTTTGACTTGGCCACACAACCCTCAAATATGTAAATGCTGTCAGAATCAATCAACAGAAAACACGGCCTCGTGTTATCTTTAGCTTTATCTTGGAAACAATCTTCGATTTATATCTGGAAGGTCTGACTTCGTTTCGGTGTTTACAGGAGAAATGTCAAGCATGTTCTGTTTTTTTAACTTGTCTGGAAATATATGAGGCATAACATTTGTATTTGCATGCTTATTTCTATAACATTTGGAGATTCGTTCAAAGCCGCTACCCTCCTTTGATGTAATCCATATCTCTTTTTCAAGCAGAACGCTCGCAGCGTTCCTTCCCCATAAGATACCATATGGGTGGTCGTGCACCATTTTAGACGTTTATGTTTTGCTATAATTATCACCACACCATCTATATTAATTTGAAGGCAGATAAAAGACAATTAATTACATTTCGTGCACTCAGTAGTATACAAAACACCTTTGTCAAGAAGCCTCATTGAGCTGCAATATGACAACATTTGCTGTTGTGTTCATACCGGGACGAGTGCTACCTACACACCATCGAGGCCACCGTTCATCCACCAGTCATTCCTCAAGATCAATATAATTCCAAAAGAGAATGTCTAAAGCCTAAACGAGGTTGGTACGCCAGGGCCATACACCGGTGTTTTGGAGGTTTCGCCCTCCTCGTCAGTGATTCCCGTCCCACATTAAGCCCTGCATTGTAGCAAGGAGGGAGGCGTAGGTGGTGATGGCATAGTGTACAATGACACTGATCCATCACCACTTTTCAGTCGATGGATTTCGGCTGATGGTTCAAAACTGATCCATAAGATCGACTGTTTTCAAAACCTCGCAGTAAACATTCGAAATAATTCCAGAAAAAGAATGTCTAAAGCCTAAACGAGGTTGATACGCCAAGGCCATACACCGGTGTTTCTTACTCTAGTGTACTTTACGAACACTTACACGACCCGTTATCACAATTTTATTGTGCGGATCTCAGTACTTCCTGCATTCGATTCGCTTTTCGTCTTCTTCTTGAATGACGTCAGTCGCACTTAGACCTTAATGGCTTGAATCATGTTATGCGAACCTCCCAACGGAGCTTTCTATCTTTCTCGAAATCACATGATAATTTAGGCAACAAAGATAGTCCATGACCTTAGAGAGCAACGACATCGCTTAGATTCGAGGATCTTAGACAAAAAATGGTCCAAGTGGCGACGGCAGCACCCGGCTGCCGCCAACCTCAACAATCAGTTCGATCGCCGGACATGATCCGAGCGGCCGTATGAATTCAGGACCACCTCACCTCAAATCGTTATCGATCCATTATTCCTCTCGTAACACAGTCTCGTTGTCGTGCATCTAATTGCTATCATAAGGTTGCGTTCATACAACTGTCAGATGAACTCAATAGAATTGTGAGCGGAATATGTCACTTACGTGGCGGTGCAAACTCTTTTCGGCTATGCTCGGCTCAATACATTTTATTTGATTACTTTAGCTTTGCTTCCTCTGCATGAGGGATGATTTCCCGCGGAACCCTACTGAACCAAAAGGCATCGTGCAACTGACGAGCTTATAATGCCGAAACAGGTGTCTAACACTGTATAAGTATCGGTGTCAGAACAGACTCCATGAAAGGCTCAAATATGTTCTCACATTGAAATGTCATGTAGTCCAACAGCTGGAGTTCTAACAAAGGCAGCGAGTGCAATTAGTTTGTGGTGTTATTGATCACTTTCTCTCAAGTATGCTGCATCAAACACTGCTGAATTAGATGGCTTTTCGTAGTTTCAACTTTTACCGAATTTTTTTTTGTGGCACGTCATACATGATAGATTGTTTAGCACCTTGAACGTGCAATATTAATGGAATTTGGGGCAATCATGCGGTTGCAGAAAAGACGGCTAGGAAGTGGTTTGCAGAGGTTATAGCTGGATAAAACAATCTGCAGGATCATTCGCGCCAGGGTCTTCCATAAGAACGTCCATTGATGTTGCGCTCCGCTTCACTTGCATTTGCCCCTCGCGCCATTTGTGCATGAGTAGCAAGAGAATTCGTTCCAATGACAGCTCCATCTCAAAGCAAGTAACAAGTTGTATGTCAAAACCTTTGCAAGAAAATGCGCATTTCTACGATACTGAGATCATGTTAATCACTTATGGTCAGTATATTTTGTGCTTATTGCTTTGAAGCCAAAACTTATGGAACGACTTAATTAAAGTGCTTGAATCACATAAGGCTAGCATTATCTACTGAATCTGACAACTTTACCTCATTTCTTGTTTCTTTGCTCATCTTCTAGATGAAACGGCCTTTAAAAGGTCTATCATGGCACTTATATAATGCCAAACGCATGTCTCGGCCTTTCGGCGTCATCAGTAGCACGGTTCCTCTCGGCCCAGCCCAATCCACTGTAGGGGAGTACACCCCTACATATAAAGGACTCGACGGCGAACATATTACACCGCACGCGCAGAGTGACAAGATCACCCAACGTGCAGTGTTCTACAGCCGATTGCTCTTGGATGGTAGGAGGGCATTACAATATGCGTCTTACCAGCCATGAGCAATCTACTGTAAAGCACTGCACGTTAGGTGATATTGTCACTTTGCGCGTGCAATGTAATATGTTTGTTGTCGGTTCCTCCACATGTAGGGATATGCTCCTCTACAAGGATTGGCAGAACTAAAGGGCACTGTGCTTCTGCTAAGGTTGGAAAGCCGATACGTACGTTTAGTGCTATATCCACGCCATGATAAACTTCAAGAAAAGTTTGAAATTGGTTATAAGATTGTATGTTATGTAAGGCGAAGTCTCAAAAAACAGTAAAAAAGGTATCACATCTATATCTGCTCCTAAGACTGATATAAAATATCCATCTATCTAAAATGTCATAGGTAACATAGAAATAGCAATTAACGTTCTGAGGTGTCAGGTGACTATCCCAGTCCAAGACTTTCCCTGTCATGTGATGCATAATATTTCCTTCCTTATTCGATAAACGTGCGGCTGAGAAATTAGAAGCTTCACATGCTGAGAACACTCTAAAGGCTACACGACGTGTGGCTGACGAAGCCGATAGAGATAATCTTCTTGACGAACTAGCACGAACTCACGCCGAGCTCGACCGTGCTATGACGACTATTCGTCAGCTTGAATGCAGTGTGCAATCACAGGTGAGATTTTGAAGAAATCATACACATATAAGCGTATTTTTGTAAAACAGTATCCTATCCGAATGTCACAAGGAACTTCAAGAATATGAGGAATCCTTGTTCCCTTCCTCTGATCTGATTCCGCTATTTATCGTTATTTTTTCCGTTGTTAAACATCTTCTCTCTACAATGCAGCACTAAAACGTCTGCAAACTCGAGATTTTATGGCTTTATGCAGAAAACACACTAGCGAATTCTACTTCTGTTCACCTATAACTCCTTGACTACCATGTTGAAATCTAAGGGAGGCACGGCACGCGACGTGATCGCGCGACGAGCACGGCGGGCTACAATCACTGTGTGGCAGGCTTCTAATGAAATTTTTACTTCTATTGTCACTAAAAGAATTTTAAGCGCCAGCAAATCATAGAAGGTGATACAAGAGAGGTTATTAAAGCTATTTTTAGTAGGGAATATTGCCGATCCTCCTCCCTAAAACCCCGCATCCCAAGGGAAACGCTAGATACTTCCAAACAGTGGGGTTTTAAGTTGTTATTAAACATTTTTCAGTTGTATTATTCGTATTCATTCATATTTCAACCATATCCGTCTTTCATTTATTACGTTAGCCACAAATGATCCTGATACACTATGGTGAATGATTAAGTAGCGAATGTTCTAATGTATTAGGTCTCCAACTAAGTTTCTCAAATTCATCTAGAAAATAGAAATTTTCCGACAAAAACAGATATCTTCTTTTACCTATTTTATGCAGATCCCTTGTATGTGAGATATACCCGTGCATGTAAAGAAATCGACGACGAAGATGTTACACCCATGCGCAAAGTGAGCAGTTTACCAGCCATAAGCAATTAACTGATAATCACTACAATGTCGGGTTATCTTATCACTGGACATGTAATGATTTGTTAACTCTGTAGTGTGATGTGGTCTTTTCACCTTGCGCGTACAGAGTAACATCTTCGTTGTCAATTTCTTTATATAAAGGAAGTATATCTTCTTACAAAGAACTGACTAAACCGAAAGGCACCGTGCTACTGATGACGCTGAATGCAAACACATGAAGGTGTCTAGTACTTCACAAGAACTATAACGCCCCTCATGAAAGCCTTAAAATATGTCATCAAATTAATTTTTGTAACCATGTTTGCTGGCGAAGTGCGGGACTAAAATGATGAATGACAAGGTTCAACTCTCGTAGATTTGGCATCTTATTCGGTGAAGAGAACATTTGGTAACGCTTATCGATGACTGTCTCTTTGAGCAATCCACTGTCTTAAGGACATTTGGTTTCAGTGTTTTTATGCTCAGATCAATGATTCAAAAATCCTTGTGGGAAGAAACAAAGAGAGCATGGATCGAAGAAGAAAGCTCCCAACTGGCCTGCTTCGAGATCTTAGTGTTATACAGTCCAAATAATTGTACTTCTTCAAATAAATATCTGTAAAAAGCAACAATAAAACTTCGGGACCGTGACATTGTCATAAAGATGGAAATGAAGAAATGGCTTGAATGACGTTACAACTCTAAGTTCCTTATCGAATTCTGCGCTATATATTGGCAATGTTGCCACGGGTGAAACGTACAAATCATCACAATGATGAGGTGAAAATACCTAACTGTTGGAAGCAGCCGCAGTTCTTTCCCTCGAGATTTTGAACTGAATTTCATTTGTCTTGCCTTTGAAGAACATCTTTATGTTGTTGAGCCTACATCATAGAAACTTTCATCCCCACCAATAAATCATGCCACCACCTTCTTCAGCTTTACAATGACTTCAGTCGAGTTTCCATATCAGCTGTTTGTTGCGCAGTGTGAGGCCATGTTAGTGGTATAGAGTAGCGTGTGTTGATGGAGAAGATTGGACGACTGAAGTGACACTCAATGATGTTATTTCATACAGCTTATCAGTGATGATTATCTGACCTTCAAAGCAGCATTAATGCAGAGTTTGATATAGTAGTTTTTTAGATTATAATATGTATTTATGATATGTAATTATATAATGACTATGCAATGATATGTGATTTATATAAACTTACATGTGTAAACACATAATGGTAGTTATGTACTGAGCTCAATACATTTGACGCAAAAAATACGAGAGGTTTTGAAGTCCAAATCAACTTCTCTCATAAGACAGTAAATCTGAATACATGGAATGGGACCACAAAGATCTAAACATCCTTATATATATATATATATATATATGTATATGTATAAATATATATATATATTATATGTATATATAGCAGCTCATCATATTTGGGAACGCGTAGAATTAATGATTCTATTACTTTTTGTTCCGAAGCTGGCTTTCTAAACCGAAAGTAATGGAACATGGTTTCATTCAGTAGGGTATGATAATGCTCACCAATGTATCGCTCGCTCATGTTTAGAGCCGCAGCTCTTCTGTTAAAAATTCCTAAACACAACCTCTCACATCAATTCCTTTTAATAAAGTTTTGACCAATTTTTAAGCAAAGTGACAGATAATGGTCGACTTTTTGATAATCATACTGGTATTTTGCAACAACTCGAGAGGCTGACTTTCTTGAAACCTCGGCATACTAGTAATATAAAATGTGAAAATGAGTCCTTAGACTATATTTCACGGCTCTGAAGAAGGCGTATTTGCCGAAACGTCAGCCACAAGCAACCAGAAAACCCATCGACCGAAAAGAAGAATAATCTATCGGGAAAAAGATACCGACCTCGTGAAGCTATAAATAAAGATTAGTTCTCGAGTACTTTTTCTAATTTTCATAGTTTCATATACTGATATTCCCAGTTCTTCAAATACCTAATGATCGAACGATTATTGTCAGCGTTAGGAGTATCAACTTCTTTCAATGTGTGTAAATAATTGCGTTTCGATCAAAGCGTTGTTTTGATGCTCATTACTATGATAGTTTACTTCGAGAAATAAGATAGAAAGCTGTTAAATTTTAATTCATTTCAGTAGACATTTTGGTTTGCCATTCAAAATATCAATAAAAATAATGTAGTTTTATGCTATAGGAAAAGCGCTTTCGTTCAAAAGTACTCATCTTAAAAGTGCAGAAATAAATGACATAGGAATTACAGGAGCTTTTTGTTCGTAAAAATTTCTCTCATCACTCGGCTTAGGACCACTATAATCAATATAGTTTTACAATGTAACCGCCAAATACTTGCATTCAATTCAAAAATACTTCTTTAAAGCTCCGTGACGGTGTACATGTGCCGCTGTAATCGCGATTTCTCGTCTTCAAATCCGAGTTCGGCTCTGCAAGAATCCTTGCGGTATGTTGCAATTATTGTAACAAAACATATTTCCCAAATGTTCCTAATCAATTCCATTTTATTTCCGTAAAAAATTATTTCGACAGAAAAAACGAAAACAAATGGTACTTGATGAGCTTTGCTTTCCATTGATCAGCTTCTTTAGTGAGCTTGGCAATTTGTCCTTTCAGCTGCACAATAAGCGCTGCATATTCATCGCATTCTTTTTCCTTTGATTTTCTGATGGTTTGCTCCTTCTCAAGCAATGTACGTAGCTAAAATTTCACTGATATCTTCATTATATATATATATATATATGTACACGAAAGCACAGATATCTAAGATTCTGCATACTTTCGCGAGTTCCTTGGCGAGTTCCTGCTTCTGCATATCAACTTGTTCTAGCTTTCGTTCGTATTCACGTAAGAATTCCTTCATTTTCTGAGAAAAATATATACGGATATATATATATTCTGGAGCCGAGAACCATCCTCCAACTCTCTCTGACAGTCAACAACAACTCCCTATGGAGCACGACAACAAGGCTATTCTCGAGATTGCAAGGAGAATCGCTCAACCAGTACTCTACACAGATTAAGAAGAAAACGAAAAACGAATTAAATGCTAGGAGTACTGGGATCCGCAGAGTGAGAAACAAGTACTGTGATGACGGATCAAATAAAGTGCTAAACTGCTACATATTTTCTCAACTATAGTGATTGCATGCACAAACTAGCTCAGGTAGTGTTTGTTCCAGTATCATAAAAAAGCAACAAATCTTATGTTCCTATTTTTCTCTTCAAATTACCACTGGCAGCGCAGATGGGAGCTATATTTTCGGTGATAATCGACAATGAATTAACAAACAGCTGATTGACTGCTATCAATAATCATAAATCGAAAAGTCTAAGCATTTGAACTTTCTCAATGAAGCTAGAGCGACGCTGGACACATAAATTCGTAGTAGATACGAGTTTGTGAGGCTCTAGGAAGAAAGTATGCACAAAAGTAGCAACTACACATAATCCACAAGAGAAACACAGAATATCTGTTATTGGCAAGGTTTGAGGGGAAATAAATCAGGTCTCATTAATGCTTAGTGATCAGAGTTCTGGGATGGTGGCGTGTAGCCAGAGGTTGGAGAAGATTAGTCGGTAACGTTAATCAGTTCCAAAGTCCCGGCTAACCGAGATTACCAGTGGTCCGATGATAAAACTTATTTATAAAATTCACAGGCTTTTCTTAGTAGAACAAACGATAGATGGCCGTAATACATTCATTCAAACAGCTGACGTTTGATGACATCGCTTCTTCTACAGCCTGAACTTATGCTGTATTGGACGAATTGAATGATTCGGTGTGGATGTTTGATGAGGTTGTGTACAGCTCGATCAGCCAAAATCTCCATTACTTCAACAAAAAAATCAGATTGAAGTCTAGAGTTGATTTTTTTCTATCAAAGTAATGAATATTTTTGGCTGCCTAAGTTCTAGACAGCTTAGTCATTCGGGGCTCTATGGAAGTTACAACCGCCACAACCTCTGCTGTTGTATAAATTATATCACAACAATTATTGATTTGAATCTTTAGCAAGTTCCGGAAAATCATGTTATAGGCAGATATACATCTAATCGTTTTTAGGACATGTGAAGTCATGCACGATGCTACGCTAGGAAAAATTGTCATCCAAGCATTGATATTTTCTTATCTTGAAATATTTATTATTGCTATTCCATTTTAGAATTATTCAAAATCACTAGTAAAAGCAATAGTTAAACTTCAGGCAGAAAATAACAGTCCACATCCATTCACCATAACTTTCAGCTGTTGTTCTTTATATTTCTTCTCCAACAACTCGAACACATCCTCGTTTTATTGCATTTCTTCACGTACCTTCATAATCTCTTTGTTTTTCCCCGCCAATTTTTAAAGTATGTCGCTTTTTGAAAATATTATGGTAAAGGGGATTTTTCAAGAAGATTGAAAAAAGGAAGAAAGCTTATGGTGAACGTGCAAACCTCTTTCACCAATCGGCGGTTCTCCTTAGCAGCTTGTTTCATCTCTTCGACTTTTTCGCGCAACACATCGCAATTCTGAAATGGTTATCTAGTACCGATAGTTTTTTTGGTTTTCTCACCAACAAAACCAAAAAGAGGTTAGAGGAAGCAATCGCTGACAATATTTGTATGAAGCAGAAGCCGTAAATCAAGTTTACCGTAGGCGGAATTTTGAGCGCTTTATGTGTGGTGTTCGTTCTACCCAAGGATACCTTCAAAATGCTCCTGTATTAAATGCGTAATAAAGCATATTAAGCACTGTTTTTTAAACATTAAACCACTATTAAACAGTACGAGCACTTTTATGTCTTCAGTTATTGCATTATGACTCAATTCTTTAAGCCCCTTCAAGCACAACCAAACCATATCGTGATGCGAAAAATAGAACGGCGATCTCAAGAATATAGTTTGTCTCATCGAATCTGATTGCTGATTACCAAATAAGTAGTGATTCCATTACATCAGTTTGCCTCGCTGCGACTAGTTGGCCCTCAAAGAGTTGTTAGAATGTAGTAAATTTTATTTCACCGGATTTCCTAAATTCATTTCAACACATACGCGTAAGTGATTCAGAAAACTAAACTTACACTGGATAGTTTCAAATTTTGATCACGTAAATTATCGCTGTTCGTCTGCAGTTGTTCGTTAAGTAATTCCAGCTCTTTAATTCGTTCCTTATGTCTCTCCTGAAGCGTAGGAGTCGAAAATCACATGGAACTTCGAGTATGACTGCTCTACCATACCTTAGGTACGAGTGGACGAACGAGCGCAAGTATACGGAACCATGGCCATTTAACTCGGCAAACGAACGAACATTATTTTGGATGGTGCAAATCGCCATACTACAACGAAAAAAATGAATGATATGACGGTGAAGATGAAGAAACGAATACGCTGCCACAAGTAAGCGACTATTAGAAAAGACTAATAATTCCAGCAATCTTGAGATTATTACCGCTATTGGTGCGAATAGGGTTTTTGTATGACGAATTTTTTTTTGATAGCACTTCAGCCCAGGACATTTGGTCATTCCGATGATATGAATTTTTTGCTCAAAACAATCTTTGCCATACGTTAACCGGTAAGCAACAAAGGTGTTTCGGAATGAGAAGAAAGTAAAACTCGCACTCTATTCGCCTTCTGTGACAATCCCTCTGCATATTTATAGGACCGAATAAGAGCTTGTAATGCAGCAATATTTGCGCTAATACAGTCACGCCTCTTCACTTTAAGCTTAAATGAACCTCAGTTTGAATAAAATTTTTCCAATATCACTTCTTTTAGAATATTAGAAGAATGTTATGTACAAATTCGTTGTCTTTTTCTATTTAGATGCCATTTTTTTCAACGGTTTTAGTAGCACTTATGGCCGAATTATAAGTATGTGATGGATTTATCTGGTATAGGATTCTAGAAAAGGAGACTAGTCAAGACTAGGCGGTGCAACTAGGCGCACCTTTGATCAGGCTAATGGAAGTTATTAGGTACTTTTCTGTTAGACGGCGACAATTGTATATTCGACCTCATTCGCTGAATAAGAATTATTCATAGGAGTGTTAGTAATCATTCAAGAGCTTAAACTTCTGACTACAGCACTATATAGCCGAGTTTTCGAAAACCCTTCTACAATTCTGCAAAATCTAAAATTAAATTATGTTCCATACGATCACACGTTTTTCTCTTATCTCGCTTATACTTCGGTGGACATAACTCCTCCCTTAGACTAGTAGTACTCTTTCGATAGTATAACTCTCTCAGTAAATTCTCTCAGCAAACTCAACAATGTGTTTGCTTTCTGTAAAGACTTTTTTGGTAGAGCTTTAAGAAGAAATAAAGATTTGTGCTCTATAGCTCGGCGGACGGAGCACTTTTTTTGAACTATTAGTGACCATTCCATAGCGGACATTTGATGATTCCAGTAATATGGCTATTTTCTGGAAAGGAGCGTTTCGATGCAGTATAGCAGGGAGAATAAGATTGAGTTTCACATATTTGGCAAGCTTGTTACCGCTTAGCTTACACATTGGGGGGCGATGCTACAAACCGATGGGTATGAAGTGTTGACATGTGGGATGCAACTTGTTATTCAGTTGGAATTTTATCCTCCCTTTTGAAAGATACTCCAGATAAAGCGATTAACTCAGATACTACGAAATTTTCTCTACGCGTTTATATACTTTTCATGCCTCCGTAGAAATATACACGCCATAAAACCGAAGGCGCTCGGCAAGTGTGAAAGATAATTCTATTTTAGATTTCATAGCGTTAAATCAGGGTGTTTTGAAAAACCGACCACATATGGCTCTAGCCAGAGATTTAAGCCTTCGAATGATCACAAGAACTCCTATGAAAAATTCTTGTCCAACAAATGGAGCCAAACTCTCATTTGTGGCCGTCTAGCGGAAAACTGTTGATATGTAAACAAATGCAGCCTTGTAAATCCTTTGAGGAACTGTTGAATTGAACTGCTGAATTTTCATAGATATCGAAGCCGTGCTTTGTCCTTGGTCAATCAAGTATCTCTATCTTCGTGTTTCTTTTTTTGTTTCTCAGTACTTTCCGCTACATTCACATAATTATTTAACTCTCTTGTAAGCTGCATAAGGATCACCATTCAAGAACTGTCTGGAATTAAGCCCAGCGTTTATGTGGACGGTATTTCTCTGGTCGAATAAGGTCTTCATCTCAAAATAGCCGTGCTGGTGATTACTTGTGGTGGCCATGACAAAAACTCTTCCTCTTTCATTCGTTTTGTTATAGGCTGATAACAAGTTTCAGCACAGAGTTACTCTTAGATGAGCCTTCAGATGGAGATAGCAAATTTCTTCTTGGCTCAAATGACCGTTCTAAATAAGTAAGTGTTCGACTGTACAGGGTGATTTAAAGAAGGTCGCGTTACTACACTGATACGTCACATTCTCAAGATGAGGGCCTTCGGCGTACAACCTCGTTTAGGCTTTTAGGACATTATTTTCTGGAATTATTTCGAATGTTTACCTGCCGACGGTTTTGAAAACAGTCGATCCTTATGGAATCAGTTCTGTGAAACCATCAGCCGCAAATCCCAATACGATCTTCCCCTGAAAAGCGGTGATGGACAGTGTCATTGTAATAGTGCATCCCGACCTACGCCTCCTCCTGCTACAATGCAGGGCTTAATGTGGGGGCGGTGGTCACTGACGAGGAGGCGAAACCTCCAAAACACCGGTGTATGGCCCTGGTACCAACATCGTTTAGGTTTAGGACATTCTCTTTTGGAATTATATTGATCTTGAGGAATGACTGGTGGATGAACCCGGTGGCCCTCGATGGTGTGTAGGTAGCACCTCGGTCCGGTTATGAACCCAAACAGCACATGTTGTACATATTGCAGCTCAATGAGGGCTTCTGAAAAAAGTGTTGTGTATAATAATGAGTGCAGGAAATTTAATAATTGTCTTTATCTGCCTTCAAATTAATATGATGGTGTGGTGATAATTATAGCAAAACATAAAAAGTCTAAAATGCGGTGCACGACCACCCATCCAAATGGTAATCTAAGCTAGTATTCACACAGATATACATTGCACAAAATAATAAATGAGAAAGACGTGGAAAATTTTACTAATTGCCGATAGGTACAAACACCGATTTACAAAAGTATTTCCGTTTTGCCAATCTCATAACGCGACCTCCTCGATACCAGCGAATTGGAAGAAGACTCAAGCTGCGGCCGCTTTGAAAAAGAGATCTATGGAGTACATCAAGGACTGGGTAGGGCTCTGGAACGAATCTCCAAATGTTCTCTATAGAAATAAGCATGCAATACAAATGTATGACCTCATAATTTACCAGACAAGTTAAAAAAACAGACAAAATGCTCGACCAGTTCTCCTCGGTAAACACCGAAAACAGAAGGCAGACATTCCAGATATAAAAACGAAGATGGGTTTCCAGAGAAAGCTAAAGATAACACGGAGGCAGTGTTTTCTGTTCTGATTGATTCGGACAGCATTTACATAGTTAGTGGAGGCCGGTTGTAGACCTGTCAAAAATCAAGCCTTGAGATTTTTTCAGCACTCTGGGCTCCGAACGTCTCATCATAGTTCTTTTACGTCGAATACATTGGATCCTAATGACGACGTAAGTGTCGTTAAGAGACCTTGAAGTGCGAGCCTGGATCTGTGAGATAAACATTCCATTACTCATATTTTGCCGATCAATAAAGTGTGAATATACCTGTTTTCGGTGCTCCTTTTTAGCATATTTTAAAACAC